>VDFB02039064.1:0-31993 GCA_007258455.2 Sequoia sempervirens
TTCTGTGTGTTTCGTCTAGGGTTTTGACCCCTTGTTCGAAGGAAAAAAAATTTTCGTTTGCAGATTCTTGGTGAGTTTTTCAAGAGCTCAAATAGGTTGGTCTCCAATTTTTCTGGGTGCTTCATTTTTTGTGCCTTGATTTTTGTGCAGATTTGCTCTAGTGACTAGGGTTCCAAACCCTTTGTTTTTCCAACCGACAAGGGTTTTTAAATATTTTTTTGTCCCGTAAAGAAAAAAATGTGTTCTGGGTTTTAATATTTTTTCCCTTCAAAAAATCTGTATGGGCTTTCATAATTTTTTCCCTTAAAAAATTCGAGGGTTTATAATTTTCTCCTCAAAAATTAAGAATTTTTTCCTGTATACCCTAGTCAAGGTTTCTGTCGTTCAAGAGGGCTCTCTAGTATTTGGTTTTTCCCATTTTTTCCGAAAAAATGATGATTTGTAATCTTGGGTTTGATAATTTTTTCCTCAAAAATCGTGGTTGGTTACAGTCTGTATTGGTCGCACTTGGAGTTACTGGGGCGAGCATCTGCACCACTAGCTTCTTGCAATCTGTTCTCGGGTGTCATGCTCATCTGCCAAAATTTTCAACAGTTTGCCAATTTATCTTCGAAATCGTGGCAGCTGTTCTCGGTGTGTCTCTGGTTTCAAGGAGGGGCAGCTCTGTTATCCAACGTCAGGTTGGACATTTTGTGATGACTTCTGGTCAGCAGTTCTGCAGATTCTGGGAGGGATAGTAGTAGACTCATCTCAGTGGCAGAGTCAGTGATTAGCTCTTGTCTCTTGTTGCAGAGCTTTCTAAAGAAGGGGCAACCTTCTCTGTTTTTTTCTCGATGGTTTTTTGGTACTCTTGGTCATCTACATTCTGCAGATCCAAGAAGGGTCTCCGTAGCAGCAAAGTGTTCTGAAGAATTTGTGACCAATTGACGTGCATATTGTTTTTTGTAGGCTAGTTAGACGATTGACCATTAAGGGAGGGTGTTAGAATATTATATTCTGATATTGTATAATGGTCAATTATATCTACAGTAATTGGTAGGTAGACATTTAATGTCTACAGTATTTTACCTCCTCTATATATTGTAATCTATTCTCCTTGTTAAATCGGCAAACCGTCGAAAACCTTTGCAGATGAGCATGATGCCCGAGAACAGACTGCAAGAAGCCAGTGGTGCAGATGTTTGCCCCAAAAAATCCAACAAGAGACGAGCCAACCATTTAGAAAAAAACAAAGAAGGTTGCCCTTCTTTAGAAAGCTCTGCAACAAGAGACAAGAGCCAGCCACTGACTCTGCCATTGAGATGAGTCTGCCACTATCCCTCTCAGAATCTGCAGAACTGCTGACCAGAAGTCATCACAAAACGTCCAACCTAACGTTGGATAACAGATTTGTCCCTTCCTGAAACTAGAGACACACCGAGAATAGCTGCCAGGATTTCGAAGACAAATCAGCAAACCGTCGAAAACTTTTGCAGATGAGCATGACGCCCGAGAACAGACTACAAGAAGCCAGGGGTGTAGATGTTCACCCCAACAACTCCAAGTGTGACCAATATAGACTGCAACCAACCATGATTTTTGAGGAAAAAATTGCCAAACCCAAGATTACAAATTGTTTTTTCGGAAAAAAAAAGTAAAAACCAAATACTAGAGAGCCCTCCCGAACGACAGAAAACCTGACTAGGGTATTCAGGAAAAAACTCTTAATTTTTGAGGAGAAAATTATAAACCCTCCCTGAATTTTTTAAGGGAAAAAATATTAAACCCTAGAGCACAGATTTTTTTCTTTATGAGACAAAATTATTTAAAAACCCTTGTCGGCTGGAAAAATAGAGGGTTTGGAACCCTAGTCGCCAGAGCAAATTTGCACAAAAATCAAGGCATAAAAAACAAAGCACCCAAAAAAATTGGAGACCAACCCATTTGATCTCTCGAAAAACCCACCAAGAATCTACAAACGAAAAAAAATTTGCCTTCGAACAAGGGGTCAAAACCCTTGACGAAACACACAGAAACCCTAGCTGCCATTAAAAAGACTAGAAAATGCTAGAAATTTGCTAAAATCTTAGCACCCAGGTTGCAAAAACCCTAGCCGTTACTGGTACAGGCAAAAATGACCTTTTGAAGTTCATAAATGAAGTAGAAAATCACCGAAAAAACATGTTGATTGACGTCTCAAAAACGCAGGCCCAATATAGATGTAGAAGACGCCAAATTTTGGGCAGAAGGCGACGCTAAAGAATGATAAAATCGCCAAGGGTCGTGTCTAGGGCAAAACGCGTCCAAGAACTCCAAAACGCATTTAGAAAACGCAAGCTACGAAAGCTTTAGGACCGAGCTCTTAGGAACAAAGACGCTGCCAGAAAAGAACATGCAGGCCCAAGAGATCTCGAAATCCCGTCGCCAGAAAAAGAATGCCTGAACGAAGGTCGCACGACTCTCAAAAGACATGACGCGAGCATAAAATGCGACTAGGGTAGGTCACGAAATCCGCTAAAAATTTCAAAATGCAGGCAGAAAACTTCAAATCACGACCTTCAAATTCAAAACGCGACCAGTCTTTGCTAGGAGACACAAAAACCAAACACAAGCCCAGAAAAAAACACGATTTTTAGCCACGAAAATTCTTGCAGGAAGCCCATGAATTTTCAGACAAAGCTTTAACGATTTCGGAAAGCCTCCAACGATTTTGGAAAGCCTCCAACGATTTTTGTTATTTTAAAAAAAAAAAACAAATACGAAAAACAAATTTCTGGAAAAAAATTCTAGACAAGAAGAGGCTAGAATTTTTTATTTTAAAAAATTCTCCAAATTCTGAAAAACCCCATCAGCTCTAATACCATGAAACAATTTTAACTTTTAGCTAGGAAATTGCTTGTATTAACAAGGAGAACAGATTACAATATATAGAGGAGGTAAAATACTGTAGACATTAAATGTCTACCTACCAACTACCTACCAACTACTGTAGATATAATTGACCATTATACAATATTAGAATATAATATTCTAACAAAGATCTGGTGCAGCACCTCCAAAACTGACACCTACGGCAGAAATGAATATCTATGATGGCAATCAGCAGAAAAATAACAGGTGATCAGTCCAATGGGTGGCAGAAGGTCTTCACAATGCTGGCACTCACAAAAGATGAAAGTCTATGCAGGTCACAGCCTCCTAAAGTGCCCAAAAACCCTGTATAATCCTCTCCACGCCTGTTGCCCAGATCTCTATGATACCAGATAATGGCTGCAATCGGTTAGGAATAGAATGATATGCTAAACAGTGACAACATGTATGTTGAATCCCCTCAAATAATGGTGCTCCAATCAATTAGCCAGTTACTCTTATATTTGCTTGTAAATCTTGATAGCTACACCTCTCAGTATGTGCAGCCAAGAGTTTCTGTCCTTGAGTGCAAAATCGAATTCAAACTCAAAATGAGGAATTGTTCAAATGAAATTGGATGATCCAAATGAAGCTGGGTGCCATGTTTAAATACTTTTTTCAATTTGGGCCCTAGGATCCAAAATTCCTTCTTATCTAAAAATACTTTTATTTGAAATTAATTTTATTTTAGCTTATTATTATTTATTATTATATTAGTTGCCCCTTAAATGAAAGTTTGATGGGCCCAACTAAAAATAATGTTATAATACTTTCCCTTGCTCCACCTTTAGGTCTTCTTTCTGTTTTAATCCCAAAAAGGAGACATAACAAAAAGTCACGAATTGTTTAAAGAGAAGCCACCTTGTGTGCATATAAGCCGCAGTCCTTCATTTTTGTTGGTATCATTCCAAAAGGAGGTTGTGCAGTTAATGTATGTCATTGTTTGAAGAGGCAATTATCAGCAAAAAAAAAATAGAAAAGACACAGACATCAAGCATTTCAGTGGTTATGATTCACCCACTTTGCAGCACAAAACTTAGTTTTGATGAGAATTTTCCCTTGCTTGTGGCATTGCTTGGCATCATTAGATGCTCTCCCAGTTGTTACAGACTAAATACTTGTCTAGCTGGCAAACTGAGGAAGGTGCCAAATGTATTGTAGGAGGTCAACAAACAACTAGTTAAAGAAATAAGATTTTCGCAGTCTATTAATATTATACAAATTATAAAACAGCTTCAAAAAAAAAAACTGTGTAACTGAGTTTTGAAATCAACTTTTTGGATCACACTCTGATTCATCACTGAGATTACACAATTCTATCCTTATGATGGATCACAGAGTGTGATCCAAACTATTGATTTCAAAAACATGTTACACAATTTGTTTCAGAAGCATGTTTAAAAGCTAAAAACTTGTTCGGAGAAAAGCCAACTTCTGCACCTAGAAACTACAATCTTTTATATTTGTTGGTCTTCCCAGGAGGAGGTTCTGCAGACAATGTAATCAATGTTTAAAAGGTAACAATAAATTGAACTCTAAAGATGACAGAGACAACAAATCATTTCAAAAGTTATAATTTGCAGCATTTTGCAGTGCAAAACTTAGTTTTGACAAGAAGTTTTCCATGCTTGTTATGTTTCTTGGCAGAATTAGAGCTACCTTAGTTGTTAAGAATTGTCTGGCTTAGGATACCTACCCACAATGGGAAAATATAAGTCAAAAGTTGGACATTGGTAAAGGGGTGTAACATTAAACATAAAACTCAAAGATAGGCAAACGTGCATAACCATGAGACATCACATATCTTCGATTCCACTCAACCTGTCTGACTGTCTACCCTTCACCAATGTTCAATATGACAATAAACAATTAATTTAGTAAACCAATAGACACAAAACAGAGTTTGGTCCAATCCTAAACAATCAATCTCAAAGCAAGTGATGGGTCTGTTAGTCCAACATTGTATGCCCTATATACAATCATGGGCATTCACATGATATGATACAACCAAGATGCATTTGGGATAATGTGCATAACCATGAGACATCACATATCTTGGATTCCACTCAACCTGTCTGACTGTCTATCCTTCACCAATGTTCAATATGACAATAAACAATCAGTTAAGTAAACCAATTGACACAAAACAGAGTTTGGTCCAATCCTAAACAATCAATCTCAAACCGAGTGATGGATCTGTTAGTCTAACATTGTAAGCCCTATATACAATCATGGGCATTCACATGATATGATACAACCCAGATACATTTGTGATAATTCTGTCATAATTGTGCTGAAGGATACAAATACCATCTGTCATTTAGTATGATGGGTGAAATGTATGCGTTTCAAGCTTTGTAAATTGTTGGCATTTCAATTAGCACCTTTGGAGTGCTTATTGGAAATGGTCAGCTATTGCAATTGCTATAGTACTGCTCCTTCGGATTATAGAGAGGAGGATCTCTCTTTGCTGATGTAATGTGTAAGAAAGGGTAGAGTAGACTAAGGTTCCTATCTTTTTGTACTCAGCAGTAGGACACAAGGGTGCACAAACACAATGCGCCATAGCTAAGCTTTTCTTTAGTTTCTATAGATCTTAACTACGACTAAACTAGCTTTTAATCTATCCTATCTTCTCAAGATAAATAGAGCAAGAGGGCATAGGAGCAGGAATGGATGGTTGGATCACTTGAATCCGTCATCTCCTTAGAATATGGCAGAGGCTCTGAACTCTCGGATATACATTGGGATAAGGTTTTATACAAGCAAACACTCTTTGCGGTAAGTTGGATCTTTGACTTGCCAAGGAGGAGGAACCCCTGTCCGAGGTATAGGCTAGGAAACAGCTTACTAGAAACAACAAATTAGGATGACTTGGCCGACAAACTTGATAAGGAGGAGGAACCCTTGTCCAAAGTATAGGTTGAAAGTCAATCCATTAAACATCACACGGTAACTGTCAATAACAAATATCCAAGGAGGAGGAACCCCTGTTCGAGAAGGGAAATGAAACAACAAGCTATTTAACACAAAACATTGAAAGGACTCAAATATTTGGATCAAAATGCAAGCGCCTTCTGAATTTCTTCTTCAAATCTCTTCAACGAGTTACAAAGATTGGAACATGCAAAGGCACGAAATCATGCACAATTGCTCATCAAACCAATTAACTCTCATCCAAGAGTGAACAAATAATCACTTTCAAACTTGTTGGCAACAATGGGGCAGCAATTTTGCATAGTAAGTATAGATTAACAAATAATGAGCCCAAGGCTCTTATTTATAGAACTCAAAGGGGTAGGCAACCCTAAAGTCTCCTTGAGTTAACAATTAGTTCTTGCCAATCAACAAGATTTATTCCTATGTCTAAAAGTAGGTGAGCAAACAGTTAATTGGAAATCTACTTCAGTTAACTGAAACTAAACAAAGAGTCAACTGGAGATCTACTTCAGTTAATTGAAACTAAACAAAGAGTCAACTAGAGATCTACTTCAGTTGACTGAAACTAAACTAAAAGTGAACTTTATTACAAAAGTGTCTTCAAAATAGACATCCACATTTAGTGGAGATCTGAGATCCATAAATTATGGAAGTCAAATTAGACATCCTCAATTAGTGGGATCTGACAATGCATGATCTGTGGGACATGGAGTTAACTTGGAAAGGGGCATCAAGTTAACACTTAACTCCAGTCACATTTAATATCATTCTGGAGGATAGGACGTCCCAACTAGGTGTCTGACACCTCATTACCTCTAGTCAACAGTCCTTCAAACTAGGTGTTGACTTTTTCTGTCTCTTGCAAACTGCTTTTGATATTTGACTATGTTCCATGGCCTTTTGGGGACGGGGACGGGGGGACGACTGAGGACGCGTTCCCGGGATGTTTCCTAGGGCCCATTTTTAGGGGATGGTAGGGGATGGCGACATACAAAATACATACATATATATATATATATATATATAAATGATTTTTTCAAAATTTATTAATATATTATAGATAGAGAGAGGGAAAGAGAGATATATGTCAATAAATTAATAATTGATAACAACAATATCAATATATAAATAAATCGCGAGAGTAGTAGTATTAAATTAGAGAAGCACCTTGAAGACACAAAGCGAGTTTCTTGAGAAACTTATGAAAATGTTAGGCATGAAGCAGGAAATTCGGCAATATGCGACTTGGTATGAAATTAGTCAAAGGACTAAACTGGAGTAAGTGAAAACATGAAAGATTCTCCCACCATTTTTATCCCTAACCGAAGATAAAATATTTCAATGTATTTGATTATATGCTTGCAAAATTCTAAAGTGAAAATTGACATTCATATAGTAGCAGACCAAATTGCAATTTATGAACATTTTATGGCTTTTGAAACAACAAAAAAGGACAACCATTTGGTAGGTATGTTCTTCAATGGCATGTATTAATTAAATGGGCTATCAAATTAAATTATTATGGGTACGTCAAGTTTATAAGCAATTTTTCAACTGTGCATTTTGACTAGATGGGGATTGTCCTAACTCATGGCACTTACTATCATCCTCAAACAGAAAACCAAAGCTTTGGAAAATTTCTGGAAGGATACCTCCAAAGTTATGTAGCAGATTGTTATTCCACTGAACTAAAGCAAGATGGCTGTAACTGCTTAAAACTGATACAAAACCAAATACAATTACCAATCGGTATGTCTCTCTTGAAGGCTCTATCTGGGTATGAGCTATTCCATTGAGAAATAGGTTGAATGATGCTTCACCTAATCTTTTTGTTAGAAATATTTTGTATAAGCAAAACAGGTGCTTGACCTATTAAAGGAGATTTTAGAAATGGAGTAAAACCATGTGAAGGTCCAAGTTGATGAAAGAAAGTGCATAAAGAAATTTGAAGTGGATTATTGGATATGCCCCATGTTCCAATCCTACACACGCTCAATGTTAAAAACAACAAAAAGGAGAAACCCTCCCAGCTAGTATGGTCCCTAAAAGGTTGTTCTTGAGTTAGGTAGGTTATTTAATAAATAATTCCTCATTATAATGTTCGATTTGCATTTTAGACAATTATTTAGGACTGCTAGTGAAGGTGGGCCCCGCAAAACCTTTAAAAGCAGAAAAAAAATATTAAAAAATCGAAATTTAATGTATTTTTAATGTCTGGAGGCTTTATGCACGTAATTGTCCCCGATACGACGGGGGACATTTCCAACGTCCCCCATTCGTACCGGGGACAAGGGACCGTTCCCAACCAGGAGGAAACATTTCCTACCGTTTCTAGAGAATTTTCTTAATTTGGGGGCAGTCGGGGACTGTCCCCAATGTGTCCCCCTGTCCCTGGGACAGATGGGGACAGGTACAGGGGGTTTCAGGGCAAGGGACGTGTCCCCGTGCAACACAAATATTCAATCTTCTTGGCAGCTGTGTCTTCCAGCCTTGTTGACATGGGATGTGGAAGGTAGTGTGGTAGTAACCAGTGGTGGCTCTATGTTTGGAATGACTACCGTCCGTATTTGGCTATGGTGTGAACAGTGATGTCATTAATGCCTTCCAAGGCGTCCAATCCTGACTATGGACTATTCTTGATGCATGTCTGTGTCGAGTATTTTCAGAAATTTGTGAAGTAGGACCATTTTGGTCTTGATTTCAACTTGAGAGTGCTATATTGTGAAAAACTCGATCGTTGATTGTAAACACGGATATGTTCAGACACCTTTTGAAAACCCCTAAAAATAGCCACCCGTCGAGAAGTATTTTTCGGAAAAAAATTTGGCACATGGGTTTTGTTCATGCTTCAATGTTGAACAAACCTAGTTCCTTAGATTTTTTATTCTGAGACTTTTTCGAAAAAACCCCTAAAAATAGGGGCGACAAGTTTGTTGTTTCTAGAAAATTTGAAGAGATGGGTATTACTGGAAAATTATGCTGATCATACCCAGTTGGTCAGATCTATGGTAGCCTGTTGTTTTCTTGGACATGCAAGAAGTTTAAGTCAGAAGAGAGGAAAAAAACAAGAGGAAGATTGGAACTTATTCTCTATCTTTCTAGAAAAATGTGCTTCTAGATGCAACCTCTGAGAATTTATCTTTCTATGCCATTGATCTTTGAAAAATAACAAAGAATGGTCAAAAACCTCCTTCAGATCTAAAATATGCCTTGGAGAGCAAATGGTTGTTTTATCCTTCAACCTACAAAAGAGATAATGAAATGGGACGACTAGAGTTGGTTCATATTGATTCAAGTTTGAATCCTTCAAATGTGGGTGCCAACTCATGATTTTGGAGAGATTTGGCTTGATCTAGAGTTCCCAAAGCTAAATCCCACTGATTGTGGGTTGTTTGAAACAAATTTTCCTCCAAAATCTCTTACTTGGTCAACAAAACATGCCTTGACTATTTTAGGCGTCCTTTTCAAGATTTGAACTCTTTTTTATCATTTTTCCATGTTGAATGACCTCTATTTGATCTTTGCTCCAAATTGATTAGTTGATCCTGAGCAGTTGCTGATAGATTCACTATTGAGCTAGATCCGTGCTGAAGAGAAGTGCCTGGGAGATGCTCATTCGGAAAGCTAAGTTTGAGGCTCTAGAAGGCTGGGTGCCTTTCTTCAGCAAGGGCGCTTTTGCACTTGCCTTAGTCAATTTTCAATGCATGTTCTTCAATTTCTCCATTCAAACCTTCCGTGCACTGATTTGATATCCTCGTTGACTGACAAGTTGGACAATCTCGCTTGACAATTCATCAGGTGACCAACCCAATCTTGAAAATGATGGCTGGTGTCTCAGTGCCTGAAAGTTCGTTTAAGGTCTCAAGAAGCAAGGGCGCCTTTCTCCAGTAGGGGCGCTTTTGCTCTTTTTGATTAGTTATTTTATGTTGAAAACTGCTTCAGTTTGATCTTCGTTGTCAGATGATTGCCTTGTCGAAATCCTTCGCTGACGATTTCGTTGTCAAGGTTGATCCAAATGGAGAAGATCATCCTAGGGGTCCTTCAACCATTCGATAGCATCTGAGTGCCCAAAAGAAAAGGCGCCTTTCTTCAGCAAGGGCACCTTTTTCAAGCTAGGCAACCATTTTGGATGTCTCTTGATAACAGCCTCTTCGCACTTCGTTGATGTTTGCCAGTGATCACTGAATCTAATGATCTTGCTGAATGTTTCGTTGTCAAGCCAACAGGAAAACGCAGAGGATGACTGCCTTGGACAAATCAGGTGACTGTATTTGGCCCTTGAGATCCAAGGGTGCCTTTTCTCTAGTAAGGGCGCTTTTAGCACATGTGCTTGAATTCTCCTTCGTAGCATTTCTAGAGTTAGCCAAATTTTGGCCTTTTTTAGTTTCCAAAATCTCCTTCGTCAAACGGCATCTTTTTATCCTTTTTTGTTGTGGTTGTGTCGTTGAAGCTTTTGAAGCTTAGCTTTCAGCACTTGGTACTGGCCAATCTGCCATTAATGGTTGTGGAGCTCCTAACTTTGTTCCTGAAAAACAGAAATAGACCCACCAAAGTAAAACATGTATTTTGATGATTCTAACTTGACCAGTGTGATCGTGAAGTCAATTAATCCTATCAAAATCATTTTCAATCATTTCCGAGAAGGTCCTATTTTCAGGGGTTTCCCTAAAAATAGGGGTACGAAACCCTAATTTTTGATTTTTCAGAATTTTGCACATATGTTCCTTGTCAAAAACCCACAAAAACCCTATGTTTGGTTTGACCTAAAATAGACTTCTGACGACATTTTTACATGATTTAGCTCAATTTAAGCAAAATGCCAAAAAATTATTTTGGGTACAACATAAATATTGTAGAATGTCATGGTCTCAAGTCTTTTTATAGGCTTGGAATATTCGAGGTAAAGGGGCTTGTGTAAGTCATTAACTAATTCCATGCTCACGAAATGATCATTTATGCATATGTGACTTAAGTATCTATATAAGTGATCAGAGGAGTTCCAAGTTTTAGAGAAAAACTTAAGTGCAGCTCTGCAAAGCAAAGCAAGAAATAACAGAATGAAAAATGAAAACAAGGATTTGAAGCCTGGGTGAATGAAATTAGAAAGGAGAAATCTTTATTCATCAGACTTAAAGTCAATAGGGGAACACATCAACAAGTGGATTTTCCCAAAAAGGAGCTCATTAGCTATTCTGAACTCATTCGTTTGATGTTCCACTCCAGACTATCAAACTTGATTCCATTCTCAAGGTATGACATGCTTCATGAAGCTTATCCAATCTCATTATTGGGTTCAGTGCATCAGAATTGTGTTTACTTGTCAGGATGATATGTAGCAGATCAACCTATACTCCATCATGAATTTTAGATGGAAGCCTAAATGCTGGAAGAGATAGGAAGAGTTTGTTTTAATATAATAAAAATAGTTTTTTTTGGCTTGTACAAGGCATATGATTTTGTGGGTGAGTCAGTAGGCTGCTAGGTAGGGTTGTTTTTCACTTGATCCCCTTGCCTAGACTCCATTAAGTGGTAAAGCAAGGCTTTCTTGCTAGGAGGTGTATTGAGAAAGCTCTAGAGGTTTGTTGCAAGTGTGAGAGGAAGTTCAATAAGTGCAGGGAGCTAGGAAAAAAGGCTAAGTTACCGGTTCACTAGCATAAGCCCCTAGGTCCCGATCCAATTCGACTTGGGTTCAAGGTCCAGGTCCGATCCCTTCTGGGTTTGAACAGGGACCGGCCCACAGCTTGTGGGTCCAACCCGGGACGAACTTGGGCGAACTTGGGAAGAATTTGGGCCCGTCACACCTGGAGCTGGCGAATTTCAGCTTAGTTTAATTCTTTTTAAAAAAAAAATTGACTTATTTTTTACTCAGATTCTTGGCATAGGTAATATTTTATAATGATATGGTGGTTTCACACTCCAAAAACAACATTATTGCTTCCCACTTGGACATTCAAATCCCATATCTCACCATAACCCCCCACAACCAAAATCCATCCTTGCATAGTTGCAATAAGGAGCCCCTATTGCAGAGATGATGAATGGCAACGTAGAATGAACAAAATGTATCTAAGTTATTGATACTCCCAATCTAGGCTTGGATTGCGTCAAATATTGGTTGTGGCCCTTAAATGCATCTGCCATCATGTTATAGCAACAGGCCTTCGTTGGTTTGGTGACAAGAAAACATCAAAGGCACACTAACCGCCATTAATATAGACATTTGTCTGATTTAGACACATGTCAGCCAGCATTCTTACTACAAAAAGTGATAATTTTGGTATAGTTTTGAGGGTTTTGATTGTGTCCCCACATCCTTATGAAGGTGTCTTTACAGATAGGAAGAAAGGTGAAAGATATAAAGGAGTGAAGGGGCCATGGAGTATGATGGCTGATTGTTGACACTTGAAATTATTATTTTTTAACTTTAATCTGTATCATGACATTCGAGTTTGACTAATATTTGACTATTAATATGGTGGTGTATTTTGCTATGTTATTTGACTATTAATATGGTAGTATATTTTGAACTTAATTACTGCTACAAATATGTATATATTTCTGATTTTTATATGTTTTTGTATCAATGAACCCAACCCAAAATTTTTTTTGACCAAACCTGTGAACCAAACCCTCAAACTGGAACCGGTAACTTAGAAAAAAGGCATAAAATGCTACCAAAGAAAACATATGCTTATTGCGATGAGTGTTATGAGGCTCTAGTGGGTTTGTTGCAGATTTGATGAAGTCCTGCAATTGTACAGAACAGTTAGGTAAAACTAGTTGTAGGTTGAAGGTCAGTGTGAGACTGTCTTTGTCTCAAAGTGTGTGTCTTTTGAAATCTTAGTATGTGAAAATGTGTGTGAATGTCTTCTAGAAAGACGAATGAAATGTTATTGAGGAAGCCTATCTAATTTAATTCATGGAGCTGAGAAAGGGCTCGTGTGGAGAGGGGTCTTGAGAGGTTGAGAGAAATCCAATCAAGATTGGAAGTAATGGAAACAGTGCAATGTAGAGGAATTTTTGTAGATGTGAATGAAAATGATGAAGAATGTCACATAGGTGGCATTGAAGAAGAAAAGAAGAAGGTAGCAGAAGATATGGAGATGAAGAAAGTATAAATTAGTAGGTATAATTTTTCCAAAGTCCATGAAGATAATAGTTTGAAAGTTTCTGGATTCAACTGTGTATACTTTTTTAGATCGACATTTTGAATCACATTCAGTGATCCATCATCAGTGATCGATCTAAACAAGTATACACAGTTGAATCTAGAAATATTCAAACTAAAGTATAAGTTGTTGCACATAGAGAAACTCCTACCACATTTCCACAAGGAAGAGTTGATGAGTGTGTGGCAAACACTAATGCAACAATTGTGAAGATGGATCATGAAGGTCCCATGTTTAACAAGGAGGAAGTAAAAGACTATGTTCTACTTGAAGAGGAGATAAGGAGAATTGAGGAAATATTCAGTTCCTGTGATTCTTCATGGGTGGATTTTGTTGCAGCAGAGAAGAAGGATGTATCATGATTCATCAGTAGTGCTTTGTACTTTGAAAGGCATGGTGGTGTTGGTGGAGGTGCAGATTATTGCACAAAAAGAAGAGTATGAAAAGATGCTTATGGAAAATTTTGGTTTCCATAATATTTGCTGTGTTGATTTGTGTTCAAGTCAAATGGTGAGTGAAGAGGATATGTCATGCAGGATACTGAATGGCGTTGCATATGGGGAGTTAGAATGGGGTATGGATATAGGAGCACATGTTGTAAAAGTGCAACAAATTGGACTGTTGGCATGCAGGATGTAGATGAGTGTGTGAAGAAGAAACAGTGAGTGGAGAACAGAGGAAAAACTTTTGGTGGAGGATGGACGGTGGTGAATCAAATCCCACAAGAGAAGAGGAGGGAGAAGCAATTGGTAGAGGTGGACGGATAATGGTGGCTTAAATTCCAAAAGAGGAAAAAGAAAAAGGAGAAACATTTGAAGGAGATAGAGCTATGGCGGACAGAGGTCCATAAGAGAAATGAAAATGAATGGCCAAACTTAGCAGAGAAGGACAGTATTTGTCTTAGCTAAATGTTTGAAAAGCGAACGAAGAAGTCTATGTACCTGTTACAATAATAAAGCATGCTGCAGATTGTGCACATTCCAAAAGGGTAGTTCTGCCACTCAGCTCTACTTTGTGATGCAAGAGCATCTAGGTCCACAGACAATCTTGCATTACCTAAAAATAGAATAAGAGATGGCTGAGAAATTTTGGCTTTGTATGTAGGTTTTTATTAAATTGGCATGAATGGGATAAGTCAAAAAGGTCTAAGAAATGCTCCATATGACATACAACAATTTAGAACCCTATAGCATCTCCTGGAGCAGTTTATTTCATTTTATTGGCCACAGCTGTGCACTTCATTAGCCACTACAACTAACACTTGAGGAGCAAACTTTCTGGGGCCATAACTTCTTCATATGGACTCAAAATGAGATGTTTTTTTTATTTTTATTGCACAAAGTTTTTAGAGGAACATGGATATGTGGATGAAATTTACACAACACTTTTCACTTCAACAGTGATTACAACTTCATCAACAATGGGAATAACTTTTGACAGTAAAAAAAGAAAAGATTGCTCGTTGATGTAACTTATGGTGGCATTGACCCTAGAGGGACCCATAGCATTGTGTTTTATGTAGAATAACTCATTTTATGCTTCCAGCCAATAAAATGGGTCCACATGTTTTGAAGAGAAAAACAGGAAAAAATAAATCTTGTTTTTAAACAGGCCAGCAATAAGTCAAATCAATTTGGAAGGTGAACAGTCAAAGTTTAATAATTATTGGAATCATTTCTCCAATCATCCACATGGCATTTGGAACCAAGAGAACGAGCCAAAATCATTGTACAAGGGTGGAGCATGCATAAAATGTAAGCAGGTCGTTTTTGGGCAAAAATCATTCCTAGAATTTTTAAAAATCAGAAATAAGCAGCCAAGAATGAAGGGAAACAGCTAGGGCAGGAGTATGGAAAAATCTAGGCCATTTCAGAGCAACAAAGTCATTGGAAGACCATCGGGAAGCAAGGAAATCAAGGTGGGAAAGGAAAAATGAGTTTCTGATTTATTTTCCCATAGAGAAGATGGCCTAGGCATGCAGATTGAGTCCATGGGAAATAGAATGGAATAAAACGGAGATAGGGTTTGTTTTTTGAATGTCATGCAGAATGTGTAGAGGTCAGATTCAGACACCTTAATCTATCCTGGGCGTAATCAGTCTATTGCCAATTTGTATGTATGATTGTAATTATTTTAGGGTCTTTTCAGCCTATTGCAGCCTATGACGGCAGAGTTTGTTTTAACATAATAAAAACAATTTCTTTTTTGGCTTTTACATGGCATATGATTTTGTGATTGAGTTTATAGGCTGGATAGGGTAGTCTTTCATTAGAACCCCCTGCCTAGACCACACCATTTCTTCAAACAGGTGTTACATCTATAACTATATATCACCTCCTGCTAAAACACAAACAACTCCCACCTACAGAACTGTGGTACTAGCTCCTCTTGCATGCATCATCTTACTAAGCTTCTTTTAAAGACATAAGTCTAATTAAAAAAATTCATGGCCACAACCCATTCTTGTTGCCAAGTATTAAGAGAACATGGTTTCGCCATTCTCAATATCCTTAATATGGAGTTATGAGTTCCATTCTTTCCAATTATGAATGTCTTTAACCGTAGAAGTCTGATGCAAGTCCATGTATGCATATGTGTATACATAACACATTAAGAAGATACTTTACCGAAGAACCTAGTTTGATCTTTGGTTAAGGATCCACATCCAAAACTATAAAGTTACATATTCCTATTCTAAGCATTATATGATACTGGCATCCACTCCAATATTCTAAAGTTGACTAAAGTTAGATCACAGCTTAAAAACAAATTAACCATCTATACCAACAAAAATTGCTGCTAAACTGTCCATAAATTGTGGTATAAGGATAAGGGGGGGCACATGTCAAAGCATGATCTGGGTTCAAATACCCCCTTCCAATAAAGTAATCCATAACTACAGCTTACATGTGGTAAGGGGTGGCATCCATACAATAGGTGAACATTCTAATCCAATTGATTAATCTGAATAGACATAGAAAGGCAGTATTTGATCGAAAATAATTATTTATAATTTCATCTTGCCCAATAGTCAGACCTCTAAGTACATGGAAAGAAGATCAGTACTACCTAATGACTTTCACCACATCCTGCTGAAAAGCATTCAAATTGCTATCTAGAGAATTCTTCTATCAGTTCCCCATGTAACCACAATTTTACCAAGCCATACACCACAAATACCATTAGGAAAACTAGCTCAAGTTTAACCCAATGGCATTACACTGTTCAGAGAATGTGAATGAGGGTTTCATCTGTAGCAGATTAGAACATTGATGAGCATTCTGTCTGCTAGGGTGGGACACAAAGTGCAGTGCAAGACAGAGGTTTTGTTTGCTAACATGGAAATATGCAGATTCGACAATGACAAGGAGAAGTGGCTTGATAGTATAGACGAAAGTGGGTCCAGCAGGAGGAGATAAAGGAAATCAATCTAAATGAAGATTCTAAAGGAGAAATCAACATCAACAGCAGACACATGGGCCCTGGGGCACAATCAGGCAGGAACAGGTGAGTTCCACATTTCTTTAACCTTGCAACTAACTATTTCCAAGCACTCCTTATAAATATAAATTTATATATCCCTTTCAAACCCTTTCAAACCAAAGCAAACTACACCAAGACAAACGTGACAAAGGTTGAAAGAGTGTCAAGGGGGAATAATGATAAGGCAAGCCTGAGGGACAGGAGCCTGTCATAGAAGAAACTAACACTTCAAGGGCAGACAAATAGGCAGAAACCTTAGTGCCAGTGAAACATGCAGTAAACAACACTGAAATCATAAAGGGATTTGAAATGGAGAAACAATTTTGGGGATCAATGATAGAATAAATGTCACAGGGGGACTTATTAATCTCACTGGACCAAACTTTTCAACATCCAACAGGGACAATAACCAACTTGTGGGGGCCTTACATGCTAGGATACCTACAGACTAGCATAGCAAGCACCAAAGAAAGAATGGTAAATGTGAATGCAAAACAATATAACAGGATCGTAAGGCATAGGCAGACCCAGAAACTGAAACAAACAAGGAAAAAAAAATTCACAATGATTTTGTCAAAAATAGCTCACAACACCTCAACAGTCACTTTTAAAACACAACAAATGCAAGGTGGGGCAAACAACACGGGCAATATAAGGGAAAGGAAAAAATGAGTGTGTCGCATCAAGGTGAAACAAAGACAAAGCAAATCGAAATTGAAACATGCTAAGGAAATGAAGGAGAAAGGGGAGAAGAGAGCCAAGAAAACAAGGAATTACATAGTCCCATATCTACAACACTAATGTGGTCGTGGGAACTATATGTCAATAAACTGATGAGCATGAAAAGGAGGCTTGGCACTATAGAAGCAAAGGTTCAATATGAGGACAGCAAGGTAAAAGAAATCAAAATCCAACTAGAAAATAGAAAGAGAGAATTAACTACGCAAGAAGCAAGTACTCAACTTGCAAAACAGAATGAAAATGGGGTAGCAAAAGTTGATCATGATAAAACAAGATTCAGACTAACTAACAACAATAAAAGAGAATATGCCAAAAGTACCAAAAGGAAGAACCATGATACATATAAAAATGATCCAATCAATAATCACAAACATGGAGATAGAAGGAAATTTGTTAAGAGACCAAACTGAAGAGGCCAAGTCTTGGGCACAAGTAGTAAAAGGACTGCCACACAAACAAAGGGAAGTCATAGAGAAACAAGTCCGGATGCAAATCAGAGAGGAAAAAGACAAGCATAATAAGGTTGTATATATCATTATTAAAGGACTGAAAGATTATGGCATGAAGGACACCAACAATTTAACATGAGACTTCCTTACAGATTAGCTACGATGTATAAGATATATCCATTAGGCAACAAGATTGGAAAAATGATAGAAGGGAAGCAACAGACATGTAAGAGTTATCATGAGAAGCATTGAAGATGAGAACATAATACGAAGAAATAATAGAGGGTTTCTTAGTGGTACACAGATATACCAAGACAACGACTTAACCATCGTTCAATTAGACGAGATGAGGAATGAATGGGAAAAAATGAAAGCAGCAAGAGATGCAAGAATGTGCATGGCTGCAAAATGGAAAAACCCAAATCAATGACCAAATGCCACCCAAGAAATAGGGATTCAAACCTCCCCAAGAGTACTTGACCACAGTAAGTTGGAATTGTAGAGGTTACTCTTGGAGGAGAAGACCTAGATTGGGGCCAATAGCTAAAGGAAAAGACATAATCATTCTCACAAAAATGCATGAACAAGATGGTTACAAAGTTCCAGATTTTGAAGGGTATAAAAAAACATCAATTTGGAATGAAAAGATTGAAAATGGTAAAGGGCATGTGTAATGTCCCCATTTTGGCCATACACTCTTCTTTTGGATTTAGCCTATTTCCAAAAATCCATAGGCTAAGCTGAAGTATAAAACTAGGGTTTCCTCTTTCAGATACTGCTCAGTTGGCGTTCAGAGGATGTTGTGCAGACTTACTATTTATAGCAGTTTGCTATTTTTAGCAAGTCTATCTTTTGGCAATATCTATCTAGCAGCAATTCAATCCTTTGCAGTTCAGTGTTCAGTTTGGCTTTCTGATGGTTTTGAAGTTAACTTACTATTTTTGGCATTTACTATTTTTAGTAAGTTCATTTTTGGCAGAAGCATCATCATCAATTTGGTTTAGTTTGGCATTTGTCAGTTTGCTATTTTTAGCAATTCATTAGTTGCAGCTTGGGCATTGTATTTGGTTATCTCCTTGGACTGAGTTTCAGACTTAGTCAATTTTCATGTCTTGAAGTTGTACCCCACGCCTAGGCTTGATGACTTCAAGTTGTTTTAAAGAAGGGGACATAAAGGGGTCAAGTGAGCATTTAATTATTTAATAAATGCTTTATTGTTGCAATATGAAATGGATGCCTAAAGGGAAGTTGAATGATATTTTATTATTTCAAAAAGTAAAAGGCAAAAAGGTGGCGTCCCTTTTGGAAGTTGAAGTGATTCAACTTCTTGGAATTTGAAGAGTTCTTGTTGCTTCATTTGCCAACTAAAGCTTATATATTGCTGCTGTTTGAAGAGCTGATTATCCAATATTTTTATGTTAATGATATGCTGTCGAAATGACAACTTGTTTAATACTTCGAGGGATGCTTACCTCCTAGTTCCAATCCAATTTCGTGTTTGAAATACAACACCTAGTTGGTCATTTGCTGCTTCTCAAATCAGACTAGCAGATTGAGCTCAATAGTTGAAGATTTTGATGAAATTTCCAGTTTTGAAGTTGCTGATACAGTCATAGTTGAAGGTGGTTTTTGCATACAGCTTTTGGTATGAATTTATTTTGGTTATGGGTATTTGATCATTGCATTTCTATGATAGTGGCGACCATATTTGGAGGTTTTCAGATTTTAATTCCAAGTTTCTGATTTTTCCAAGAGAAATCGCCCTTCTACAGGGCCGTACCATCTCATGAGTGCTTTGGGATTCGTGCAAGAATAATATCTTGAGTTTTGATGCAGTTTTGTAGTTTGAGTTTGGGCGCCATCCTCCTAGAAGGTCTTTGCAAAACATTCCAGCTTATTCGGAGGTATTTAGAAGGAGTTGTGATCATTTTTATGAGTTTGTTGTTTGCTGATAGACATTTCCAGATTGCAGATTTTTATATCAGACTTGTTAGTTTTTGATATAATGCTGGTTTGAGCTTCAATTCTTCATCTTATATCATTGTAAATGTTAGAGGAAGTGATACTCTAACTGTTTAATGTTCTTGGAAGATTATCTATTCTATTTGCAGCTGTTCTTATTCTTTGTAAAGCTAGTTAGTAGTACTAACAGCTCTTCCTTTACTTGCTGCAATTTTATATCTGTTTTATACTCCCACAATTGAGTGGTTGAGTTTTAGAATAAACATATATCTTGTTTGTAATTTCCCCCCACGTTATAAGTGGTTGTGTGGACAGTATTCCCCCCACGTTAATAAGTGGAAGAGTGGATTTAATGGCTGGCTTGCCGCCTTAATAATGTAATAATCTCACCCACTAAATAAGTGGAGTATTCCCACTGCTTGTGGATGCCTGCATCAGCAGATGAATTGTAATTTCAGTTCAGTTTATTCCTAATGATCCTCTGACCATATGCTATCACCTCGCCCACATTGGGATCTTGGTGAACATTCTTGGTTAGAGTTACTTTACATGCTGATTTGCATTTGGAGCAAATGCTAATCAGTGTTGTTGCTTTTGTGTGTCTAATTTTGGGGAAAAAATTAAGGGGAATATTTCAGCATGGAGCTGTAATGGTGCTAATTAGAGAATTGTGGTGCAAAATTATAAAAGTGGAGAAAGAAGACCCAAATAAGCAATAAATTGGTTGAAAATAACAAAAAGCTGAAGTATCAATCAGTCTAGTTGCTTGCTACTTGTACTGAGGGGTTCAAAGACATATAAAAAACAAAACTTGGATTGTGAAGACCCTTATGAGTCATTAAAAAATGGCATTTCAGTTTCAGCGTTTTGGGTGACATCTTGGTAATAAGGGACTTCAATGAGAGGACAGCAAACAATCAAGCCCTAATTATGAGTTACAAGCATGGAAGGAAAAGCAACCATTATGGCTAGAGGAAGAGGAAGGCAAACTTTGCAAAAGAATGTCACAAGATGAAAATGGGAATGTTACGATTATGGAGCAAAGCTGCTAGGACTATGTAATTCGTAATGGCAAGATAATATGCACTGGTATGAGAGCAATGCCAAATTCAAGCAACATCACTTGCAAAACATACAATGGTCAAAGTGTGGTAGACTATGTTATTTGCTTGTAGAGCTCTATTTCATAGTTAAGGGAGTTAGGTATACCCTATAGAGATGAAATCTGATCACAATCCAATATATGTAAAGCTTGGCATACACACAAACAATCAAGAAAGAGATCAAGCCCATAACAATCAAAATAAGGCAACTCTTCATGGTAAAATTCTTGTGACTCAAGAAAATTGAGAACTCTTCAAAGCAGCCTCTGAACAGCATTTTCAGGAAAATGAGATTGATACAATAAGTAGTACGACAAGGGGCCCTGTAAACAGATGTAAGTTCATTCCCTTAATCCACAAAGCACTAAGTGCATGCAAAAGTTCTAGACCTAAAAAAGGAATTTCAAGTACTTTTCCAACAAATCCATGGTATGACAAAAAGTGCAAGACAACAAATAGAACTTTAAGAGAACTTCAAATAGAAAAGAAAAATAAAAAGTCTTATGAAAATTTTATATGATCCAAAACAGAAATGTATGTGAACACAAGAAGGAAAGAGCTGATTTCTCTTGGAAAAGACAATCCCAAAAACTTTTGGGGAGAACTGCAACAAAAAAGAAACTAAATAAAAAAATAATCAGTGATACCCAATGGTTAATATATGCAAAGATACTTTATGATTGGAATCAAGATAAAGACATTCCCCTCAGAATTAATGCTACAACTGAGCTCTTTTCTACGGAGGATACCAATCAAGACATAAAGAGGCTAGCTTGGCGTAAAGTGGGAAATAGAGGTTCTCACACAACATATCAAAAGCATTTTCAATGGTGTTATTCAAGATGGTTTCCAAATAAAGTGGACAAATAGTGTCATTCTCCCCCAATATAAAAGCAAAGGCATCAATAATCTATCAAACTACTGCACTTTTATGGTCAGTCCTCTTCTTGGAAAACTTGTGCAGAGCATGGTAGAGTGCAGAATTAGCAGTTGGGGAGAAAAAGAGACAAAAATGACAAAAGAATAGGCTGGTTTCAGGTCAAGGCGCTCATTGACCACTACATCACCCTTGGGCACTTGTTTGAAAAAGTATGGGATACCCAAGGTGAAGAAGTTTTTGGCTACTTCGTTGATTTTAAAAAAGATTTTGACAAAGTACCCAGAGACAAACTTTAGAACAGGATGAAGGATCTCAAGATCTCAGATGAGCATATAGCAGCCATCCATGGGCTCTATGAGCAAGTCAGGGCTAAAATCAAAACAAGAAGAGGAATCTCAAAATATATTGGAAGCAACATTGATATCAAACAGGGATGTTCACTCTCCCCCATTTTGATTGGGTTATACAATGACAAACTAGAAGGGTCGTTAAACAAGACTGATGGAGAGGTACTCAATTAGTTGGTTATATGGTAAAGTTACTCTTTTATGCAAATGACCTCATCCTAATTGCAAAAATAACTGATAGTTTGAGGGAACACCTATGGACTTTAGAGCTCTTCTACTAGGAGGTCAGGATGCAAGTGAACACTAGCAAAACCAAAGTCACAATCTTTTTATTAAGAAGAAAAAAATTGAATTAGCTCCCCTTTCAAAGGAAGCCTGCTAGAATAGTGGAAGAATACAAGTACCTTGGACTTGAGTTCCACACAGGCTCAGTGAGAAGACATGCAAGGCAAAAATAATACATGGGTCAATAAGCTTTATACTCTCTACAAAATAGATGTAGGAATTCAGAATTCTGTTTGCCTTGCTTGTCTCACTAGTGGTCCTCCATGAATGTAAAGTTTGGGGCAGCAATATGTCAAATGGCAAATCAAAGCAGATATAAAGAATCCAAATGCATTGAATCATAAGTAGTCTCAAAATCAAGACTTTAGTTCCATATGAGATTTCTATTAGCTAAAATAAATGCTTTCCCACTACAGGCATCAGCAAGGACTCAAACATTAAGTTATTAAAAAAGACTCAAAACATGGCCAACCTCCATTGGCCCATAATGGTAATGGAGGAAGAGTTAAACGGAAGGAAGAACACATGGATGAAACAAAACAACCAATGACTGAATAAATGGGGCATTGACTTGCAAGAGTGCCCAAATACTAATGAGAAACTAAAAAAAGCATGTGAGAATAAAATTCAGGACTGCTGTGTGGACAAAACAAATTGGCTACAAGAAAACATGCTATGTCAAAGAGTTAAATCTTACATGGGATCATGGCAAAAAAGCCTACATAGGAGTAGAATTAAGGAAAAGGCAAGGATGTTGATTGCCCAGTTAAGGACTGGATCACGTCATCTTAGATACCAAAGGAAAAGTGGGAAATGAGAATATGTCTATTTTGCAACAAGGGAGTGGTGAAGATAGAATGGCACTACATCATGGTGTGCGAGGCCTACTATGATATCTGTATCAAATACAAGACAACCTGAGAATGGACAGCCTAACCACCTTATTTGAAGAGACGAGGCTAGTCAAAACAACAAGCTTTAATATCAAAACCAACAGTAGAAGATTTGACATCAGAAAGGGTTTGGAAATTTTATAAGGCCATTTGGGGCGGCCCATGTGTCCTTGGTTGTGTGGCATGGTGCTCTTTTGCTGCAACTCCTGGTCTCATAGACTGCTTTGTCACATGGATATTATTAAAATCTCGCATTCATTCATTCCCTATTTTAACCACTCCAACTCTGTTCCAGATCCACTCTAGATATCTCCAAGTTAAAATCTTTCGTGTGTTCATTCCCTAAATTAACCACTCATTAAAAATTAAAATGAACCATCTGCTGTAAGCAAAAACTGTCATCAAACACCTAATTACAATATACTCTAGCAAATGAGTAGGTGTTGATATGGTTGCAAACAACTATTAAATCCATTTTAACAAAGAATGAATATCTACTCACTTTCCACTAAAACCAGGAGACCGAATTTATCTGCAAACACAAATGGTCATAACATGGGGTATAATTAATACGTTGAAGAATGTGGATATAAGAAACGGTCTGCAGACATAAATGGGCACAACAAAGGTGATGAAAGAATGTATTGAATTTTTATTATCTTGAAGAACATGGTGACAAGAATTTGTCTACAAAAACAAATGGACATGATAAGAACAAATAAGGGGTTGAATGATTTAATATTACCTGGAAGAACGTGGTGATGAGAAACTGCCTGTATACACAAATGGGCATTAAAAGGGTAATCGGGGGTGTATTGAACCATTATTATATTGAAGAACATGGTGATAAGGCTTTGTCTGCAAATACAAAGGGGCCAAATAATGGGTCATAAGAGGTACATTGAATTATTATTACCTGTAAGAATATGGTAAAGAATTTGTGCGCAAACATAAATGGCCATAAAATGGGCAAAGGAATGGTGTGCCGATTGCATTATCTTGAGAAAATAGTGACAAGAATTTGTCTATCAACACAAATGGGCACTAAAAGTGCAAATAAGAACTTGTCTATTACCTGAAGGAACATGGTAGTATGAACTTGTCTGTAAAGTTTAAACACAACTGGCCAAATAGAAAATGTGTTGAATCAATTCAATCTTGAAGAACATGGTGACAAGAAATTACCTACAAACACAAATGAGCATAAAAAGGGCAAATAGTGGGTGTGCTGAATTATTATTAAGTGGAAGAACATGGTGATAAGAGTTTTTCTCCAAATACAAATGGGCGTGAGAAGGCCGAGTAAGGGAGTTATTGAATTATTATTACATGGAAGAACCTGCTGATAGAACTTTTCTGCAAACACAAATGGGCATAAAAACGGCAAAAAGGGGGTGAAATGAATCATATTAACTTGAAGAACATGGTTGTAAGAATTTGTTGACAAACCCAAATGGACATTACATTTTGCCAATAAAAATCCAAATGCACATCAAAATTTGTCTAGAAAACCAAATGAGAATAAAAATTTGTATACTGAATTGTATGCTAAGAATTTAGCTACAAACAGAAAATGGTTCATAAAATGACAAAAAATGTGGTGTCCCAAAATACGTTACCTTGAAGAACATGGTGAGTTTGTCTGACCGGGAAACAACACTGGTAGTAACGGTTTGCTCTTCTACTTGGGTTTCTTCTTCTGCTACTGCCTTCAGCAGCCCCTTTCTCTTCTGCTGAAACTGCTGCTTTCTGTTGTGGGTCTCCGTGCTCCACATCATCTTGCTGCCGGTTTTAATGTTATTGTCCTGTAATCTCGATGTGATGAATTTACAAGCGAGAGTTGCAGGGCCATTTGATGTAACTGAAAAGTATTTGCAAATGGGTTTTGCATTGGATACAGAGACTGTTGTTCTCTGACAAAGAGATGGCATTGCCATCGCCATAGCGAGTTTTATTCTGTGGTGTATGTGTGCGAGTTTGGGTTCTATCCAAACTATATCATGTTTCCGATTTTGAAGACTATGTAAGGTGACTTTTGAGACATGTTATAAGCTAATGTCATCAAAATTTATGCTTATATTATGTTTAGAATAAAAAGGTTGTGATGGTTAAGAGAGTTTAAGGATAGTTCAATTCATTTTAATTATCTGTATTAATAATCTTTTATTAGTCGATAGGCTGTATATAGTGTAAAATATCATGTAAAAGTCTTAAAAACTCATTTATTATGTAAAAGCTAGATAAATATTGATTTGCCAATTGGATGGGAACATTCTATTTCTATTTGGAGTGTTTTTTGTTAGTTTGATGACAAATTTTCTTTTTCATTTGTATTGCTTTATACTTTAAATTTGCGTACAAATATTTCAAAATTAGATAATACCTAATTTTTTGAAGGAAAAAATCTAGATTTGTCTATGTGGAAAAAATCTAGATTTGTCTAAATTTATTTCATTCCATTATTTGACACTTATTATTAATTGTTTAATCCCCATACTTTTTTAACATATTAGCATATATATAATTCTCTATTGGCATAATCCTTGAACCTCCTCTAGGTACAAGTGCTAGTATTTATTTTAACGATTAGTTCTTTTTTCCATTTTTTTATAGTTTATATAAAGAAATTGTTGTAATCTTCATGTAGTTGGTACGAATATTATTATAAGTTCTGCACTCTAAAATAAAATGTTTCTCTTGTCTAATTAATCTAGCGAAAGAAAGACACATACCCTCTCTTCCCATTTTCTTTTTGACCTCTTTCATTTATCTATTCTTCACCAAACATAATGTGAGTTAATCCTAAGTTGAGCTATGAGCATCTTTACACTTCAATTGATATTCACTTCTATATAGACATTTTAATGATGATCATACATAAAATTTAATTCATCTAGATAAAAAAAAATTCCTTCTTAATTTTTTTTCCACAACGGAGTTTATCCATAACAAATGTCTTTATTTCTTTGTTATTATTTGAACATGTATTGTAATTGATGTTTCATGTGTTCATCCATTTAATATTTTGCTTCATCAAAGTCTTCTTTCTTTTGTTCAAAATATCTTTGGTGATAACCTTAGGTCATCTATTTACCTCCCTTTATATATTTTTTTCAAATATCTTAGAAGACAAGCCATAGCAATTGTCTTAATAGAAAGGTTAATGTTTCTACTAGGAAAACTTCACAAGAAACACATACTTTTATTTTGAATTTGCTTGCAATGAAACATTTTTGAATCCTCTCTTTTTTTTCTCAAATTTGTTTTTAAAGTGTTGCTAACCCGCAATTCACACCCATAAAGCACCATCAAAATTACTAATAACTCAAATATAATTTGAATGGTTTTCTAATTCCATCTAATAGCCTCTTTATTTCTACTTTATAATGCAAAAAGTGTTTTCCAACCTCCTAAAGTTCTCTTCCTTCTATAAGGTTTCCAACCAAACTTCTTGTTGAAGTTTTCGTACTATGTAACTTCATCCAAGAAAACTTATTTTGAAGAGGTACTTGTACTATGCTACTTCTTCCAAGATACCCCTTCAAAATAAAAGCTAAGCTAATTTTTTTCTCTCAATTAAAAAAGACCATGATCTTTGTCTTGCTTGTGTTAACTTGCCAGCCCACCTTCTTACAAATATGTTTTATGTCTTTTTTATTTTGAAGTTTTATAAAGGGAATGTATGGCTTGAGTTTTGAGATGTTGAATTGTGCTAATAATTTTATGTTATGTGAAGTGGTGAATTACATAATGGGATCACAAAGGCTTTAAGTTCTCAACTTTGCATATGTTAGTCTGTCCCTAACTTCATTGATTTTTTAATATTGCATAAAATTAGAGTTAAAAACAAGTGTAGTGTAGCACTAATTCCTATCATCATAAGATATTTGAAAATTAGTTTATTTTGTTAAATTATGTGTTAATGGTTTGGTTAAGTTTTCTCCTAAACTAAAATATCATGTTTCAAACAAAAGTTATATGCAATGCACATGATATTTTTAAAGATTTTTTTTTAAATAGTGAAAAAATTATATTAGTGTGTATTTGTGAGAATATACTCAATATTGCATAGTTTAGGATATTAGACTATCTTTGATTCACAATAATTTTTAGTGAAGATTTTTATTTTTCTATTATATATAGTTTTTCCTACATTTTTTTATTAAGTTTGTTTGTGTTAATAAAGTGAATATTAATATTCAAGTGGTGTGAGATCTCAACATCTTTCATGGGAGTTACATTTATTATTCTTAGACACTTTTGGTATTCTCTCACTATTGGTTGTATTTGCCACCTCTTCCCTCTCAGTCTTTATACACCCACTCTCCTAGCTTGTTTTGTATCACTTTTTGCATCTTATAGCTTCAAGTTGTTATACTTTCCTAATGTTATTTTATGTCTTAGAATTTGTGTTACTCTCTTAGAGACTAACTTTGTAATGTTATTTAAATTTATTTAATCATCTATATTTATAATTTTATAGATTCTATTTCACACTAGATCCTGAAATTATTATCTATTTTGCATATTCTAACATGGTATCATAGTTTTTTGGTGCAAGGATATATTTTTAGTTTCTATGTTTTAGAGATTCAAGAGGTGTTAATCAATTTGCTTGTAAGTTTACTATAAACCTGGTATACTCTTTTCGTATAAAAGTTTGAAAAAAAAACCTCTCAAGTTTTTTGCTTTTATTTTTTTTAAATATGGGTGATTGCAATGTTTTGGTAACTCTAGTGGCATTTTAGTTGTTTCATAACATCTAAAAGGTTCAAGAAAGTCAAGATTAACTTTCATTTCGTCAAAATAAGAGATAAAGAAGTCAATTTACAAACAAGGATTTAAACAATGCATTAGGCATGCTCTTCATTTCTAGAGCATTTTGATCAAACAAAAAATTTAATTGCATCAAAAAATTCCAAAACCTTATTTTCATATAAAATTTATTGATTTTAGTGTAGGTGTTTTCAAGGGGGAAAATTACCTAGTAGAGTTGTGTGACCCTATGTAGGTTGTGTTATATAATTTTAAAATAAGTAAAAAAGTTCTCGTACAAGGTATTGTAGTAGTTGTGCCTCCCACACCCTACCATTATGCCACCTACACCACCTTCCTACACAAGAGCTCAACTTGTACCCAACCACCTAAATGGACCTCCTTCCCACCATTGCCTCTAGCAACCAAAACTAGTGAAGCCACCCAAGTCCCCCGCCTAACCAATAATATTATGAGAATACTCACCTTGAAGTAGTCATTCACTCAAGGTGAATTTCCATAATCCAAAAGGTAGTTTTGAGTTTAATTGAGTGGTTTTTTGGTACAAAATCAAATTACCAATATTTTGATTTTAAAATCTTAATGAAATCTAGAATATTCCAACATAACTTGACTTTTTTGGTTGATAACGTCATCATGATGTCATGTTGATGTTAGCATTTCTTGCCCCCAACTCTACATCCTCTCAATGTAGTTTTAATTTTGGCAATCTAACTTCAGGAGACTCATTCTCAACCATACCAAGGCCTTTTTCAATGCATTTTTTTTTATTTGGGCTAGAATTTCATGCTCTTTGTATTAGTGTTATTTTTATTTTTATTTGATAGTCTAGTTTTTTTTAAATTGAAGTTTCTTCTAGAAATTATTTTGTAGTTCTCATTTAAGGACCTTTTTGAGGTCATAAGTTATGCAAACAAACTCCTTTTTGGGTCCTATTATTTAGAGTGCATATTTTTTTCTATGTATTCCATAGACTCTCTCATTTCTTATATTGTATAAATAGCCCTTAATTTTAGCATTTAAGTCCTTTTGGGCCTCTAAAACTAGAAAATCATTTACATTTATAAACTACACTAATCATAAGTACATTGTATTTGTTGAAATTTAGCAATTAATAACAAAGGGGTGTACTTATTTTGTCTTATTTTCTATATTTCTAGGTTTTTTTTTTATCATGGATCAAAGTTTAGTTCTTTTTATCACTATACAACTATTTGAGTGAAATTGACAATAGTATTCTATTATAAAGATGATTTTCTAGTATATGATGGGATTAGAACTTGAACATACTTTTCTTGCAAAAAAATCTAAGTGGTTTTAACAATTTTGATAGAAATCTACAAAATATTTTTAGGAATTATAGGCGAATTATATCAATTATATATAGATTAAATTAACGAATGCACAATGGGATTAAAAACATAGAAATAATTTACAATGAGAAGAAAACACCAATTTTAACGTGGTTCACCCAAATGTTGGGCTACGTCCACAAACCAAAGTTTGATTTTATTATTAATCTTTCCAAAAATTGATATTATAATAGGTTGTAACTATTGTTGTAACTTGTAGCAATGAATACAATCATTTACCGCAACTTTATTTTTACTCCCACAGTGCTACGTGTGCCTAAAGAAAAACATGTTTACATTCATTGAATATACCATATTAATTTGCTAACACTTGCGTAATTAAATCATTTTCCATGTGACTATTGGTATCCCACACATGCGCTATTGCTCCCATTCCAACTGTGGTTGTTGGTATTCTTCAACACGCAACAAAATTGTTTATTTTTAAGTATTATTCTAACTATTTTTTATTGTAACTTGAATATACTTTGGCAGCAAATTCCTTTAATAAAATATGGCCAATTTATGCTTTGAGGGCACTTCCTCAGACTGAGCCTAGAACATTTCCCCAACTTCCCTAATAGGGCATTTCCTGACCCCCAACATGAACTCCATCTTGGGAAGCCCCTCAGTAGAGGATGTCTCCTTGAACCCTGAAGGGGCTTCACCTTGCATTCCCAAATAATTTGTTGGAAAACATGAACAAAGTGGGAAAATTTGAACCTTTGAGTCTAATTGGGATCCATAATACAACAATCTCCCACTTGGAGATGGATCAGACTCCACACCATTACATCTCCCACTTGGAGACTGATCATAACACCGATGCCCCTATAGTTTCCACTAGAAATCAGCACCCTAGACTATGTTGTTCTAATTTATTTTCAACCTTGATTGCTAATTAAAGCTGAAGAGGAGCTCAATTTCTCCCTTGTCACTGCCTTCATAAACATATCCATTGGATTTTCATCTATATGTATCTTTTACAACCTTACATATTCATTCTCCAACACCGACCAAATGAAATGATATCTCAATTGTATATGTTTGGTTTTTGAGTGCAAGGTGTAATGGAGCGAATTTGCACCCCTAGGCAAATTCCCTATTTACATCACCCTTACCTTAGAAAACAAAATCTAATGCAATTCCACATCCACCACCTTTCTCCATCAATTTGGTAGCTCGTTTTGGCATCAATGGAGGAATCCTTGTTGGGGATGCACACGTTCCCCACAAGCATTTATGTGTCACGTTGTCATCCTAACGGGATTCCTGCCCTTTGAATCTACAGAGGTGTTACACTTCTGCATTGGAGGCAAAGTGTAACATTCCTTGCTTCCTTAATGGTCAAGAAATGGGTCTTTTGTCTCCCTTTTTTTATTCAAATGCTTTATCATCTCATTCTTTCACTCCTTTTGGATTCCACTTCACTCTCTCAGCTCCATTCTCACACTTTCAAGCTTCTACATCACTCTTTTGTGGCTACAAGTTGCTATTTTTTGGCTCCTACGCTTCGTTTGTTGTGACAACATTGTTGTTCAAGGACTTGCAAGCTCTCTCCTCCCACTACTTGCCTTGAGTACTCATAGTTGTGGACATGGTATTGTCCTTTACTATTGCTCTTTGCATCACTTTTGTGTATTTGTGTAGCATACTTGTTGTTGGTGATTTATCTTAGTACTACTTCCTTTTTGTTTCTACATCATTTTCCATACTCTGTTGATATCTGGTTGTCTGTGGAGGTGGAAACACCAAAGTGGGGGACTGACTGAGGCATTCCTCTATACACAACTCCAACATTTTTTCAGCTACGTGTGTGCAGGTGTTCTCAAGTGGAGTTGTTGGAAGGATCAAATTGTAAGAAGTTCAATATTGCTTTCTCACCCTTGTCAATTCAAGCATAGTTTAGATATAGCCTTCTTCTTGTTACATTTCAATTCTATATCTTTTAGGTATTTCGTCGTAGCATAAAACCTTAATAGTTAGGAAGTTAGTTGGTTTTCTAGTGTTTCAGTATGTTTCTAAGACCCTCTATCTGTATGGATGCCAACACACATTTGAGATGCCAGTGTGTCATGTTGGAGTCTATAATCTACATTGTTGTCCTCAGAAAGTGAGTCGTCTAGATAGTGGATTGAACCCTCAAAATTGGCTCTTCTGACCCTGCGAAACATTTGATTTAGCAGAAGGACAACAACACCCAGATTACTCTTCCCTTTCATCCTTAACATCTTAACCTTTCCAATTCTCTTAGAAAACTTGAGGTGGATTAGGCCAGCCTCTTGCTTAGGACTCTCCCATGACCTGGAGTCTCAGAGCAGTTAGTCCCCCTCTACATTTTGGTGAACCCAATGTGAACTATTTTGATTTCATCCCTTAGTATTGAAGGGCCTTCTCTCATTCCCTAGGCATGTTGTAGGTTTGTGTGTTGGGGTAATCCCACAATACTGGTTTACAATTTTTGGCCAAACTGGACATTGAATTGATTTTTTTAACTAAATCTTCACTTTCGGGCACCTATAGCGGCTAAACTGTGAGGAATTTGAATATGATGCAAACTAGTGATTTGTGACAGTTTGTCTATAGATTCTAAATATATTTTTTTCAATTTTTTTTGAATTAGATTGCACTTCTTTTTCCATCTCCTTCAAAAACTATTTTTTAACAGTAAACACCATTTTTAAGTGGCGTTACTGGCTAACACATAACTTTTTTTCTATGAAG
>VDFB02039065.1:0-61963 GCA_007258455.2 Sequoia sempervirens
TGTGATATCGTTTGAAAGCTATAGATGTTTTTCAATCAGCCTATCAATCAAGAATTTAGTCATAATTCAAATAGAAAATGAATAATAATTATTTATTATATTCAAAGTAAATCATAATTATATTGATGGAAAGCTGAAAATATCCTTTAAAAACCCTTTTCATTTCATCAATTTTGGGTAAAAAAAAGTCGTTAGTCACATACCCTACACATACCCATCATATCGCCACTTTTTGGCCCATCATGATCCTGTACATACCCATTTATAATGCAAATAAAGTATAGTAGGAGATGGATCAAAATGCATCTCCATAAATTTAGAGATTTATTTGACCCCATTGGAAATATTGGACCCTTGATTGAGTCATTTTATACACATGTTCTCGTAACTAAATACTTTTGGGTTGAATGTATAGATGAACATGATGTAAGAATTAGAGACTATTATAGTTTAGAACCCCCTCTTATTAAGGGGTGTAGTATACATAAAAATCCTAAAATAATGCATGATGATGAAAATGTCCTAGACCCTTCCTAAAATAGGGATAAGTTCAACAATCATCTTTTGGATAGAATAGACTAGTCTATACTAGAAGATGCTTTTGTATAAGCCAAAACCAAGGTAGTGGATATGAGAACCAAAAGGTGATTGAGGAATCCTTCTCTAATAGATGATCCTCGTCTATGGTACAAAAACCTCCAAAGGCCACAATAATAAAAAAGGGGAATCTTAATCTATTGCAACATTAGGGAAGACTAAGAGAAAGAGAGAATAGAATGGGAATGTTGAAGATTAACCATTACAAAGAAGAATGGTAAGAGCATTAGCAACCTAAGAGGAATTTAGGTACCACCTACTCCTCCATTTAAAACACTATTCCCTTCATCTCCTTTTTCTCCTACATAAATCCTAGTTCCTTCCCCTCCATAGTTTAATAGCTTAGAACAATTAGTTTTGAGAGGAAGAAATGAACATTAAAGAGTCATAGGATTTTATAGTTTGAGAATAAATTTATATACCTATCAAGGCTCGTGAAGAAGGTATAGTTCATGATGTTGTGCATATTTTGAGAAGGAATATAATTCTCTGACTTAATTAGTGACACCTTCACCTCATTCTCCTAAATCCACCTCCATGTGGATCTTGTATCCTCATACTTCTCCAATTTATTCATTCTCCACTCCTCCAAGAAAACCAAGCCCTCTTCAATTTTATGTAAGTGAGAATTTATTAGGGGATTTAGTATTACCAATTTGGCTAAGCTCTACCAAAGAGAATATACAAAGAAAAAATACATATTTTAGATTATTTATTAGGGTTTGTAGGAATGTTCTAGAATCAATCAAGTAAAAATAGAGCTATAAAATTATCCACCATATTATTAGATAATCAAGTAATAATAAATACACGTGTAGACACCCTTTTAGTGGAAAAGGATAAAGATATCATGTATCTAGGGGACTACCAAACATGAGAGTAGGAGAAGTAGTCTCTATAAAATTCAATATATAACATCCTAAGCCATATAAATAAAGATGAGAAGAACAAGAAATAACTCAATTCCTAGTTGGTGAGTTCACTATATATAGAAATTATTTGATGGGTTAAGTGGATTAAAATGTACCTACTCCTATAATAATAAGGACTTTAGACAAGGGAAAATAAAGATAATATGTTGGGGGTGTAGTGAGTGCAATGATAGCATGGAGGAATTCGTTAGAGGAAAAAATAAGATGGTTGATTCATGATTATATCTAGTGTTATCATAAATTAAGTGATGAAGCTAGTGCAATGGTTGATTTTGAGAAGTCTCTAGATGAGGATATCTCATTACTAGAGGAAAAAATACCCAAGCTTCAAATAATGGTTAAGATTCCATCTATAAACCTACAACAAAAATGTGTGTTACTAGATGGAAATCTAAAGATGAATATATAGTTGATCAAGACCACCAAATGGAGGATCAAATTATTGAAGGCTTACATAAGTAAGTTCACTATATGGAAAGAATCTTCTAATGTAGTCATGGTAGAAATTAAAAATTTTGTGGGTTCCCTTCACAACATATTATGAGAACACCCTCATAAGGCTCTTCCAACTAAGTTACTATCATTAAGGACTTCACTCTAGGATATTAAGGAAACATCTCATAGAGGATCTCATTAATGAAATAATGAGAACAGAGGGGAATCCCAATGTTTTTGACGTTAGGATTCTAGAGATGAAGTGAGTTGTGGAGCAAGTTAAGAAAACCCTCTTTACTAAGAATGTAAAAATTCAATGCACATTTGCTCCTAGTTTTAACTTTGTGCTAGAGGTATTGTAAAATTTCTAGGCCTAGTTCCTAGATCAATGAGGATGGAAGGAAAATCATATCTTGTAGAAGGGTAGCAATGAGCTAGGTTCTTATTTTCATTCTCCATTCTTCTCTTTTCGCCTTTCTAACATGATGTCAAAAATAGTCTTCAATTTGTGTGTGTTCAATTATAATTATTTTCTTAGGCCCACATAGTAAAGTTTGTAATTCAAATATGAGGCCTAATTCTCTTTGAAATAAGTGTAACTTGTAAATTTTGGGCCTAAGGATCAATTTAGGATCTAAGTTGACTTTCCCTTATAGTGATAGTTTTAGGAAACTAGAATTAGTATATATGTTTATTTTTGAAACATTTTCAAAGGTTAAAACCTTTGGAAATGAAGAAAATTGTCAATTTTTTAGTGTATGCAATCTTGGTAGAAGTTACAATTCACCTATTACAAATCAGTCAAAGGATCATGTATGTTTATTCTAATTTTTCTTTCGATTGGTAGTGATGTATTTTATGTTTTATACTCTTTAATTTGAATGTTCTTATGAAATCTTATTAATTTCTTTAAACTAGGGTTAGTTTGTGAAATTTGTGCATGTAAAATGATAGTTTTATGAACTTAACTCAATTATTTTATCAAATTTCTTAGAATATTACATCTACAGTGTGTGGATTAGGGTGGAATAATAATCACTACATAGTCAGTTATTTGGATTTAATCAAATCTTTTAAAAATAAGACTAAAACTAAGTACATCATTGGTTTTTTATATTTATTGTTTACTTTCTTAAATCCAAACATATTTTGATATTTTTTACAAATTGGTACATTAGGATTAAATTAAACTAGGGTTGGAAAGATTTATTAGCTACTTTAGTATATTTAAAAATCTCAAGATGCATGAATTTTCTAGTTTGATATGCTATCAAAACATTCCCCTTGTATAAAAAAGTCGCATAGAACACTTACTTACTCCAATATTACCATGAGTCGACACATAGGATCTTTTCGTTCTTGAACCTATATTTCAATGACTTTAAAGATTTTACAAACTTTATACTCAAAGACACTAAAATTTTGGCCAACAAATGGGAGACATGTTTTAGAGTGTTCTCCCTACACTTTTCTCTCTAAAAGACCAAGGTGGGTTCCCCTTTGTGACACTAAATGAAAATGCATAACACAATTACATTGTACTGCGTAAAAGATATAAATTTCATATGCATTGGCAAGGATTTGTAAATTTGTATATTTAAATGGTTCATTCCTTGTAATATTTCAAATGTTGGTTTGAAGAAAGAAAATAATTAGGAATAAATTATGAATGGATTGATATTTATAATTATCAAATTATTTATGGGGTCAATAGGATGTGTAAAGACAAATTAGTGCTTATCAAGGATTATTGGGTCATGGTTTTATACAAGATTTTTCCAAACACTTACATTTATAATGGTAATTTAAAGTTAATCCAATATTATTTCCTTGACATAACATGACCTACCAATGGCTCAAATATACATAATTATACTTAATAATCAATCCAATATGCAAATATTTTAACTATTTTCTATGAAAGATATTACATTATTCCTTGAATAGACACTAACATATAAAATAATTCAATACTCCAAATGAATAGAGAAGAATATCAAAACCCTTGATTTTATTATTCAAATAAATTGCATATATTATAAAGTGGAGATAATTATATAGATAAACATGTATTCATATGCTCTCAATCAAAAATAACAATGTAATTACAATATATTTACACAAACATAATAACAATGCTCCTTCTAAGAAAAACCTAAATTACTCTTTACATCCCCAACCTTCCCAAACTCCTCAAAATGACATGAAAGATACATTATATGAGAAGATAGAAAAAAAAATATTGAAGATAACACTAACACTTGGCACCATCTAGTTCATTCATTTTTGCAACTGATTTGGGCATAAGGAATATGGTAGAGCATGTTTAAAGTTCTCATCCATTTTCCCCCTTTTGAAAATTGAAAATGACCTTTTACAAATATTTAAATTCATTCAACATGTTGATAAAAGAGGGGGTCACAAAAACCCTCGTTTCTAAAACCACACTCTCAAACAAACATAACAGTGCAAGCAAAATCTGCAACAAAGTCTCATGGATTCAATTGAAATTTGCAACAATAAGTCTACTCATTATGGGAATCTGATTACAATGTCATTTTCAGTCAATAAATGACTTATTGGAAAAAACATATCTCCTTTACATAATCTGAAAATGAAATAAAAGCAAGCTACAACAAAAAGCAAACTATGTGCTTCATGAGCACCTCCAAATCTGCACTTTTCTCCTACAAACAATCACCTACAACTCTTCAACTTTCAACAATGGTTTATTCAACCTTTAATGGTTGTAATAACCCTTTAAACCTGCAACAAAATTCTTCAATAAACTCTTTAGAAATACCATACCAATCTCTCCCTCCTTCAAAACCTATAGTGAACAATGAAAACCAAAAACATGCCAAACCTTGACTTTTCCAAAACCCAAAAATTAGATTTTTCTCTCCAATTGCGAATACTATGCCCACCTCATGGGAATGAGTTGTATCCACAAAGGAAAAATAAATAAATTATTTTTCATGCAAGTTTGTAACTCCCCACAAACCCCATTCCCAAATCTTCTTTCTAATATTTTTCTAAAAATGCACCTATACTTCCACTACCTCCACTTGCCAACATGGCCTAACAAAAGTTGGAATTTATATTATTAAATAAAATTATGCCAAATTTATTCAAATTATCCTACCAACATGAAATGAAAATTCAAACTCCAAAATTTGAATTTTTTTGTTGATGCAATATTGCCAACCATCCATGGATGCTCTTGCATCAGACACCCAGGGCAGAAGAAAAGTGACCCTGTCACTTATCAAGAGGATAACCAAGGTGAATAATCTCAGTTTCAGTCAACCAAGAAGAGTCTTCTACAGGAATCCCAATCGATTTTACCAAATACTCCATATATTGTTTCCTTTATATGCTTTTAGTCACCCTATTGTCAAGAATTGTTTATGTCTTCTCCTTCTCTGAAGTAGGTGTCGATATATGTAACTGTTCACCAATTGTACCTTCATTATTTTCAGCCTGATGAAACTTTTTTAGATCATAAATATTGAAAATAGGTGAAATATTAAGTTCACTTGGAAACTCTACTTCATAAGCATTGTCAAAATCATGCTTACTTACAATTTTGCAAGGCCCTAACTTCTTCATTTTTAGCTTGTTGTAAGTACCAACTAGAAACCTTTATTTCCTCAAGTGCACCATCACCTCATCACCAACCTAAAACTCCTTATGTATCCTCTTCAAATCAGCCTTAGACTTATATTAAAAATTCATTTTATTGATGTGCTTTCTTACCTCTTCATGTATGCTCTTCATGTGATCAGCAAACTCCTCTAATTCTACACAACATTGTCAATCCTTTTCAAATCTGAAACAACTCTTGGGCTGCTGCCATAAACTATTTAGAATGGATATTTACTTGTACTTTTATTCACCGAGTTATTATATGCAAATTTTGCTTGAGGTAGAATCAAATCCCACCCATTTGGCTTGTCTCCAACTAGACACCTCAATAAATTTCCCAAGCTCCTATTTACCACCTTTGTACTCTCTTGGCTCCTCGTGGTAGTATACCTATCCTCCCGTAATGACCTTTTTCATCCTGTCCCCTACCCCTACCATCCCTAACTTTTTCGCCTCTCCCTCTATCTTCCCTTTCACCACCTTCGTCTACACCATCATCTTCGTTTCCATCTCCATCACCTCCCCTCCCTCACCCTCTACCTCATAGCCTCCCTTGTGGACCTCAAACCATCCTCTCTACTGGTCCTAGCCAGTTTGGGTCTATGAAGGGTGTAGGATTGTGAGTGGCCCACCATGTGTCATAATTCAGGCTAGTTCCAACATTGGCCACATCAACCGTTGCACCTTAATGCATATGTTGTAATCTAGCTATCTCTTGCATGGCCAACTAGAAAATGACCATATGCCCCCACTATGGAACCTCTCTCGCCGACCTCACAAACTCTGTTGTGCCCACAGGAAATCCCTAACACTCTCCAAATTGTTTGACGACCCTCTCTAGTAGATGTCTCTCTATAATGTGTTATGTTAGGACTGTGTGTCCAATCAAATATTGTGTATTCTTGTAGTAGGGTAAGTGCTCATCATCATCATCCCAACTCATGCAATCCATGTAGGGTCTCCATGTAAACCCATCCATCATGTCAATCATATGTCTCCAATAACCAATCCCCCACCCTGATCTGAGTCACCGCTCTTCCATAAATGTATACATATGGTAGTCTTCGAGCTAGGTACCTGTCAACTGATGGTCAAAACACTGCAATATGCTCACATGCCCATACCATCAATAGTGTCATACCACGACTAATGCTCTATCCATCTCTATAAGCTACATCATGTAGCTGAAAGTATAGCATAGCCAAAAGGCAAGGTCCCCACACATATATAGTCACCTATGTCATCATGCCCTCTAGCATCTCCCCCCATCCCACTGGAAGCCTACAACCGCATTTATCTGGGCATACCACTAGCATACCATGAAAATAATCCTATGGTACCTATTTTCTAGGGTGTCCCATCTAATCTTATAGTCCTCCACTCCTAGCTCAACTAGAGAATCTATCTCAAATGCTCATCGCATCATTGCTAATCCCCACCCAATATCATATACCACTCACTCCCTATGAATAGGAAGCCAAAAAACCCTCCAGACATTGTCTAATGTCACCATCGCCTCACCATTCAGAAGGTGGAAGTAACTCATCTTTGAGTGCCACCTCTCTGCTAGCGCTATTAGTAGCCCCCTGTTAGCCCACACAATGGACATGAATGTCACATCGTATATAGTCCAAGAGTTGTCAACACATCCTAATCCTCCACAACCAGGTGATCCTATAGTGCAAACGATTTTGGTCGACTCTCTCACGTATATATCGACGCAAGTCTCTCCTACAGTCACACAAAGCATATCATGTTAATCATGCCATATAACTTAACCTATTTGAGCTATTGTGTTTTTAAAAAAAAATCAGAAATCTCCTAAATTTTCCTATCAATCAAATGCATCACACTTTCATTCATATGCGTCATACTTCACAATTGCATTGTAGTTATACAATTGTGTCATTCTATCATGTAGTTGCATTTCACTATCACGGTTGCATCAGTTCCCCTTGCAATTGTGTCGCACCAGCACAGTTGTGGTGCAGTTTATAATTGTGAGCAACTTATGCATGCATTGTTGGTATGTGGTGACTGATCATGCAAATATTGTATACTCGTAACAAAAAGTTGGATTTGGGGCATTGCCCCAAAAAAAATTCATTAACACGTCAAGGTTTTCCCACTAACACATCAAGGTTTTCTCCCGTTGACATGTCAAGGTTTTTTCTCATTGACACATCAAGTTTTTTTCCCATTGACATGTCAAGGTTTTCATGTTAACACGTCAAATGAAAAATGACCTTGTAAAACCCTAATTCTAGAAGCTTCCAAAAAGCTTGTTATAAGCAGTTGGGATGTATGTTGTGGTATGGTGTTCATGAGATTATAAATTTTTTTGCACTAGATAATAAAATCATTGGGTGGCTGAGTTTCTATGGATGTAGCCCATATTGGGTGAACCACATTAAATTTCTATGTTGATCTCTTTTGTGTTATTCTTCATTGTTATTTCTAGGTTATTTAATCTGCATATAATTGTTAATGTTTATTGCTCCGACCTTCCTGAACCATAACAACTTGTATCAAAGTCGTGCGTATTTTAGTTGATTGGTAGGAAACCTCTAGATTTGAGTGGGAGCAACGGAAGAAGGAAAATTCAAGGTTGAGAAGTTCAATGACCAGAATTATTAATTATGGAAGATGTAGATGGAAGATTATTTGTATCAAAAGGATCTATGGCAACCATTGCAAGGAAAAACAAAGAAAGACACTACAATGTATGATGAAGAATGAGAGATTCTATATAGAAAGGCACTAGGAACCATTTAGTTGTGCCTGGCACCATCTGTGGCATTCAATATAATAGAAGCAAAGACAACAAAGGATCTAATGGAAGCTTTGGCTAAATTGTATGAAAAAACCTTAGCCTCAAATAGGGTATTTCTCATGAAGCATTTATTTAATCTGAAAATGATTGAAGGTGGATTTGTGACAGATCATTTAAATGAGTTTAATATGATTACCAATCAGTTAACTTCTATAAAAGTGAATTTTGATGAAGAGGTGAGGGCTCTCTTGGTTTTATGTTCTTTGCCAAAAAGTTGGAATAGCTTGGTAATGGTTGTAACTTTATCTTTGGTTCAAATACATTAAAATTTGATTATGTTGTTGGTGTCATCCTTAGTGAGGAAATGTGATGGAAAAGCACAAGTGAGACTTCAACATCCGGTAATGCTTTAAATGTAGAGAACAAGGGAAGAACAAAGGAGAGAGGAAAAAGCCCAACAAATTGTGCCCCAGCACCAAGAAGTCACAAGGGAAGTTGAAGAAAGGTAGATCTAAATCCAGAGGAAGAATGGATTGCTGGTACTATGGAAAGCCAAGACACTTGAAGAAGGATTGTTGGTCTCGAAAGGGAAAACAAGGAGACAGACAACATGATGACAGTAAGGAAACTAATGTTGCAAGTAATAAATTGCAGGATGCTTTAATTCTGGGTTTAGATAATGCTAATGATTCTTGGGTAATAGATTCAAGGGCTTCATTTCATGCCACACCCCATAGGAAATATTTTATAGATTATGTTCAAGTCAATTTTGGACAGGTATATTTGGGTGATGATGAACCCTATCAGATTGTTGGAAAAGGAAAGATAAAAATCAAGTTGCAAAATGGAAATGAATGGTTGCTATAGGAGGTAAGGCATGTTCCAAAGTTGAGAAGGAATTTAATTTCTGCATGACAACTAGGTAGTGAAGGCTAGATGGTGACCTTTTCATAAAAATTCTGGAAGGTCTAAAGGTGAAAAGGTAGGCACATTGTATTTGTGTATTGGTAATACTTACTCTACCTTAGCTGCTATAGAAATAGTTGCTACTAAGACAGTTATAGAACTTGCTACATGGACGAAAACAAAATTGTGGCACCATAGACTTGGGCACATGAGTGAGAAAGGGATGAAGATCCTTCACTCCATAAAGTTGCTACCAAGTTTGAACTAGATTCACTTGAAGTTCTGTGAAAATTGTGTTTATGGAAAACATAAAAGATTCTAATTTCTCAAAGTTGGGAAAGAAAAGAGAGTGAGAAATTAGAGCTTGTGCATTTGGATGTATGGGGACCAGCTCAGGTATCTTCTCTTGTTGGCTCTTGCTATTATGTTACTTTTATTGATGATGCAACTAGGAAAACAAGGGTGTATTTCCTAAAACAAAAATCAGAAGTATTTGAAACTTTTAAAAAGTGGAAAGCTTTGGTTGAGAATGAGATGGGAAAAAAGTTGAAGTGTCTTAGATTCAATAATGGAGGCAAGTATTGCAACAAATAATTTGAAAATTATTGTTCATAAAATGGAATACATAGGAAAAAAATGGTTTCTGGAACCCCACAAGAAAATGGTGTGTCTGAGAAGATGAATAGAACCATTATGGAGTGTGCAAGCAACATGAGATTGCATGCTAGACTACCCTTACAGTTTTGGGTATATGTTGTACATACCGCTGTTTATTTAATAAACAGGGGACCTTCAAATCCTTTGGACGGTGGAATTTCAAAGGAGGCATGGATGGGTAAAAAGGTAAACTATTCATTTCTAAAAACCTTTGGTTGTGAAGCTTATGTCCATGTTGATATTGAAAATAGAATCAAGCTTGAGGCTAAGTCAAATGTACCTTCATTAGATATGGAGTAGATGAATTTGGTTATCGGTTATGGGATTTTGAAAATCATAAAATCATTAGGAGAAGAGATGTTATATTCAATGAGAAGGTCATGTATAAGGATTAGTTGTAGGAAAAGAAGCATGAACAAGCCAAAAAGGAATATGTGGTCTTGGATGAGATTCCAGAAAATGAAATGCCAATGGTACCTGATGCTCAACAATAACAAGTTATCCCACAGACTCCTGCAAGTGTTGGATGTTCTACAAGGATAACTAGACCTCCAAAAATATTTTCTCCATCATTATATTCTATATTATTAATTGATTCTAGTGAACCTAAAGGTTATGAAAAAGAAATGTAGGTAGATACCAAAAATTAGTGGGAGCTAGGTATGAAAGAGGAAATGGATTCCTTGCTACAAAATCAGACTTGGGACTTAGTCCAATTTCCTGTAGATAAAAGATAATTTCCAAATAAATGGGTTTACAAGTTGAAGGAAGAAGATGGAGGCAAGAAAAGATATAAGGCTAGACTCATGGTAAAAGGTTTTCATACAAAAGGGGTATAGATTTCGATGAAATATTTTCTTCAGTTGTAAAGATGACTTCTATTAGAACTATTCTAAATCAGATTGTGGCTACGAAAGAATTGCATCTTGAACAGTTAGATGTTAAAACAACATTTCTCCATGGGGATTTGGAAGAGGAAATATACATGCAACAACCATAGGGATATGAGGTCAAGGGTAAGGAGGAATTTGTGTGTAGGTTAAAGAAGAGTTTGTATGGCCTGAAGCAAGCACCTCGATAATGGTATTTGAAATTTCATAGTTTTATGGCTGAATAAGGTTACAAAAGATGGCATTCTGATTATTGTGTTTATTTTAAGAAATTGGATAATGGCAGCTATATTATCCTATTGCTTTATGTTGATGACATGCTTACTGTCACATCTAACATGTAGCATATTAATGAACTTAAGCATAAATTAGCAAATTCATTTGCTATGAAGGATTTGGGTGCAACAAAACAAATCCTTGGTATGAGGATCACACGAGACAGGATAAACAAAAAATAATTTTTGTCTCAAGGTGAGTATGTAGAGAAGGTGCTAAAAAAGTTTAACATGCAAAATGCAAAAAAAGTTAGTACACCTTTTCCTAGTCATTTTAAGTTGACTAAGGAGATGTTTCCAAAGACACAAGAGGAGGAAGACAAAATGTCTAAGATACCATATGCACCAGCAGTTGGTAGCTTGATGTATGCAATGGTATGCACAAGGCCAGATATTGCACATGCAATGGGAGTCATGAGCAGGTATATGAGCAATATAGGAATGGAACATTGGAATGTGGTAAAATGGATTCTCCAATATTTAAGAGGTACTACTTCAAAGAAACTATGTTTTGGAGGAACAAATTCTGCTCTAAAAGGATATGATGACTTTGATTTGGTGGGTGATATTTATAGCAGGAGGAGTACTACATGGTATGTTTTTATTATAGGAGGTACTACAGTCAGTTGGATTTCAAGACTACAAAAGTTTGTTGTGCTTTCAACCACTGAAGTTGAATATGTTGCTACTACGGAAGCTAGCAAGGAGATGATTTGGTTACAACATTTTCTGGAGGAATTGGGACAACAACAAGAAGATAGCCCTTTGTACATTGATAGCTAGAGTGCCATTCATCTGGTCAATTTTGGAGGATGAACAGTTGAAGCTGGAGAAAATTCACACAAGTGAGAATCCTGTAGATATGTTCACAAAGGTAGTTACATGGGAGAAAATAATTTCCTCATCAATTTTTGTTGGCCTTCATGAATGATAATGGTGGAAATAAGAAACTAGCTAGACCTATAATCTAGTGGGAGTTGCAAGTGCAGTGGTGTCGTCCAGGATTAGTCTCCAAGTGGGAGATTGTTTGGTGTGGAGCCTGATTAGTCTCCAAGTGGGAGATTGTTGGTATGTGGTGACTGATCATGAAAATATTGTACACTCATAACAAGATGTGGGGTTTGGGGCATCTCCCCAAAAATTTTTTTGTTAACATGTCAAGGTTTTCCCATCGACACGTTAAGGTTTTTTCCCATTGACATGTCAAGGTTTTTTCCCGTTGACACTTCAAGGTTTTTTCCTGTTGACAAGTCAAATGAAAAATGACCTTGTAAAATACTAATTCTAGAAGCTTCCAAAAAGCTTGTTATAAGTGGTTGGGATGTATGTTGTGGTATGGTGTTTGTGATATTGTAATATGTTTTGCACTAGCTAATAAAATCATTGGGTGGTTGAGTTTCTATGGATGTAGCCCATATTGGGTGAACCATGTTAAATTTTTGTGTTGATCTCTTTTATGTTATTCTTCATTGTTATTTCTAGGTTATTTAATCTACATATAATTGTTAATGTTTATTGCTCTGATCTTCCTGAACCATAACATGCATCACACCTTCACAATGCCAAAAAATGATTGCATCACACTTTGTGACTATGGTGCATGACACCATGGTTGCAGTGAACACAATAAGAGTGGCGGTGTAGTGCCCTAAAATCTATGCAAAAATGACTAAATCACTCAAAGCAAGGTTTAGATACATACTGCATCCCCCAAGCCCTCCTCTCGTTCGTATGATCATACTTTGTATCTATGGTGTGCAATGAGTGGTGCAGGTGAAATTTTGACAACTACTCTGTAGTAAATCTCAAACTAGAGCTCCTAAACTCCAAAAGAAAAAGTCCACAAATGACCTATTTTCACCCCCCTAAGGTATATTTATAACCTAATTTGACCTAAGAAGGCTCCTACTTGCAAAACTGGTTGCATCAACTTTTTCCTTTGAGCCCAAATATCCAAACCTAGATCGACTTTGAAGCCTAGTTTTTTATTGCCAACGCATTTGCACCTATCCAATTAGCTTATCGCTAAACTTGCCAAATTTTTCATAATTTTTCAAAATTTTGTCAATATTTTTTAGGGGGCATCATCCTATTTTGCATCTGCTTGGGCATACTGGGGCAAGTTTTGAGTTGAATTTTCATGATTATTCTTTGACACAATGCTCAAAATCACATTGTATCAAAGAGGGGAAAAATATAGACACTGAAAATTGTCTTGGGCCTACAAACAACATTTTATCATTAATTCGCCTTTTTCCTTATATAATTAAATAATTTCAATTATTTAATTATTCTCTTATGTAATATTCCTCTATTAATTAAATATTTTTTAATTATTTAATTAATTCACTTTACCTTATTCCTCTTTTGATTAATTTAAAGAAATATCATTTTTGTTTAAATTACATCACTAATTTATCTTTTTCTTCCTATAATTAGATAAATTATTATTTATTTAATTATTTATTTCAATTTTCCTCTATAATTAAATAATTGTTTTAATTATTTAATTATTTATCATTTCCCTCTTTCTCTCATTAAATAATTATTTTTAATTCTTTAAATATTTTAATAGCCCCCACTTGTAGATGGGTTGGCTGGGTCTTGGGGTTTGCTCCCTCGAGGACACAGGTTTGACTCGCCTTCGTAGTGGAAAAGGCGGGGGGTCAGTGTGCTTCGACCAGGCCGGCTCCGCTGACCTGGGGTAATAACAGCTGGGATCACCATACAACCTTTTTAAGTGGTGGCAACTTAGTGCAGCCCTAGGCTATCACCTCTAGTGGACTAGTCTCGCCTCAGCTCGCCTCCTCTGTCCCCCAAAACTTGGCAAAAAAGTAAGACCAGGACAAGGGTGGTGGAGCCCACTGGGCTGAGACACGGGGATACCATTGGGTTACCAAAAAAAATATTTTAACACTCCCACCTTCTTTTATGATTAAATAATTATTTTTAATTATTTAATTACTCATTTTCCCTCCCATAAATTAATTAATTATCATTATCTAATTTGAATTTCTTCTTAGTTAAGCCCTAAATCTCAACTAATTTATTGAGTTTTGGTCCATCCTTCCCTATCCTTGTCTCAGTTAATCTCATCTATTGATCATCATACCTCATCATCCAATCCTATCCCTTTATTTGAATTGAGATTTCTATAAAAGCAATCCATCATCTTCATTTAAACCCTACAACCACAATCTTTGAAGTTTTTCTATCTTGAGATCTAGAGCTATCAATCATCAACATCAAGCTTATTGCAAATACATTGCATACTATCTGAGAACAAATAAAGCAAAATGGAAAAGAGCAATGAAGATGAATCAACTATGGCATAGAGATTGAGTATTATTGTTTCATTATGGGCAGGTGTATGAAGTTGGGTACCAATTTTCTAGCCACTTTTGAAAAAAAATTTACAAAATGCCCTCGCGTTATTTCGCGTTAAAAAAAAAAAAAGTGAAATTATTTTCCTTGGAATACCAACCCAAAGGCTTGGAGGGCATTCCCAACAAGGCCAAAACGTGTTTTTGCAAATTCTACAATTTTCACATAATCGGGTTCGTGCTCACCATCAAGATTGCATCTAGTTCAATATCAACAAAATCGAAAACATGGGTAATGTTAGGTTCTCTCTTAGCTATCCAATGATGTAATTTTTTTCACTTTTTGACAATGTTAAGCCTTTCATCCATAATTTCTTTTGTTTGTATGTCTATTTTTTCCAAAAAGCAGTGTTTGGTGTTTTTTTATTATAAATTAACCGTTCATCAAATTTTCAAATAAATTACATTTTTAGAAACTAGACTCCATTCTACAAATTTTTTTTAAAAAGAAAAAAAAATCAATTATTTTCAAAAAAATTTAGTGGGAGCACAGCCAAAATTTTGCTTTTTAGTAAGTGCCCACTTAGAAAATTAGTGAAAAATAAAATATTCATTAAAAAATTATCAGAAAAATTGTGCATCAACTAGATGTTGTTATCTAACTTCTGACCATAGCAATTTTAAAAATACTACAAAAAAGTTCACCGTGCTCAGGTCATACAAGAGTTGTTATGTTATGTTTTTCTGACAAAAACAACACCAATTTGTGTACATCCCTCTTTTGAACCCCTTAATCTCAACCATTTTCAAAATAAATTAGTAGTTTAGAAAGTAGACTCGGAGTACTTTGAACCTTGTTTTTGTTCCATCTCAAAATTTTGAGTGTAACTATCCTCAATTTCACGTCCAAGGTCAACATTTCCTGATTTCAGAAAAAAAGTGGCCACTTAAGCCCCCTTTTTGGGAACCATCTTGGTGCACTTACCCTTATTGTAATGTATATTGTCATTTTTGCTTCATTGTTGGATTTAGGGTCTTTATTAGCTTGAATTAGATAGTCTATGGTTGCTATTATCGATTCATGCTCATTCGCCAAATTCTACCCCGATCTATAGAGTTTCCAACACTTTTTCTTGCAATATTTGTGTTATGTGTTATTGTCATTATTTTCTATATTTCAAGCACCTTTTGCATTCCCATCTTCTCTAAATCATATCAAACAAACAAAAAAAAAGGGAAAAATGAAGGATGTATGTTACATAGCCTCTTGTTCGAACATAGACCATCCTTTATCAATTGGTTCCCTTTCTCTTTTCCCAACTCCTTAAAGGCTTGGTGATCCTTCACCATTGAAAATCATCATGGCTCTTTGCATCAATCATACCACCTTTGGTTGCCCCTACAAATAAACCATTAAAAACAAAAACTCCTATATGAGTTTGCTCATTATCTACATTTTTTGATTTAGGCACATGCTTCCCAATTCATCTTTTGTTCAAGGAGATCTTTGTTTCATAGCTCTAAAAAACGTCATTCAAAAGAAATATCCTTTTTTGTAATATAAAAAAATGTATGTGCAACTAATTCTTTCCTTAGTCATTCTCATTCCTTCTCCTTGAAGAAAGTAATGACCATCTACTATATTTTCATCAATAATAGGATTATCTAGATGTTCCTCTATATGCTTCTAGCTAGTTGTGTTCTCTAAAACCAATAGAAATTCATCACAAAAATGTAGCTCTCAAAGATCTCCATATTTTTTGTAGCCTCTAATATGGACTTCTTCCACTACTACAACATCTTGGACCACCTTGTGTGATAGGATATATTCCTCTTCGTTATATTCTTTCAACTCCTCTTGCATTATAATCTTCAATACCTTCCTCTTCTTCGCGTTATAACACAACTCAACAAATTCATGCCACTTATCATCTTTATCTTCATCCCATTCATCTATCGCTACTCTATGAAACTCTTTGAAGATCACATTTAATGGTTTTCTATCCACTAATAACCTTTTCATCTCTTCAAGGGATTTAATCTTTCCCTATTCTAATAGTTTTATCTATTGCCTAGTCCTTCACTCTATGGGTCAAATCCTCTTTGAATATAACTTTTACACACAAGGTAAGTATTTATTCTCACCATTCCTTTTCATCTTCTCAAATCTCATCAATGTCTTTGATGCAGATTTATTTTTCTTTTCATTCTTATTATTACATGTCTCATACTCCTCCAACTCATACTCTATTTTGTGTAGCCCCTTTTGCTAGTCTTTTGTTTCCTTCTATCTTTGTCTTTGGCTTATTTTTCTTTTATCTTAATTATCCTTTTTCATATCATAATATAATTTCATATTTTCATGTACAACCATAACTACAACTACCATTAAACTATCAAAACTCTTCTCAAGGAGTCTCTATTCCCAACATCTTAAGATGCTTTGATACAAAATTGACATAGTCCTACCCTAATCCTACAAGATAAACTTCAAAAATCAATTCTCTAACCACTTAATGCAATCTTCTTTGAACTTGCAAAATAATTATCAATGCTACAAACACTCTATCCTAATAAAACAACTCTATATATCCCCTGTTTATTGCATTTCATACATATAAAGTCACTAGCAAATATTAAGAAATATATGAGCTAGCTATGAAAATTGATATTCATTTTATATGATAAAAGAAAAAATATTAATATCCCATTTGTTAGGAACAAGACAACTCAAAATATTTGATCGCATGATACACAATTTACGAACTATCAATAATACAAGTGTATTGCTAAATAGAAATGTAATTTCTCTAAATAAAACTTTACATGTAATCCAATACAAAAAGAAACCAAAATAGATCCAAGAAATACCAAAAAAACATCACTCCTTACTTCAAACAAACTGAACCAAACTTGTTTCTTCTTTTTTCACATCTCTATTTTGTCTTCAAAACTACAAAGACCAACCTAAAAAATATATATTCATCTCCCTTTTTTCTCATGATCCTCCCCTACCTCCCATTCCTATTTGTGCAACACATCAGCCACTGAAATAAAATTAGCTTCCTATCATTTATAACCACCCCCAATTAAAAATGACTCCCTCTAACTGCATGCAACCATAAATAATCTATATGTAAACAACTAAAGTACAGTTATTCCCCATGTTCCTTCACAAAAAGAGCATTTGAACAAACTTTTAAATTTTGTAATAAAAAAACCCTAAAAAGACTGAAATAGAAAAACAAATCAGCCATGAGTGGAATGAAGATGCTCCGCATCACCATCCAAATTGTAAACCACCACTTGTGGAAAAGGAATTTTGATTTTATTGTGCTTTTACTGAATTGGTTCAACTGTAATGGGGCAACCATTTCGAAGCCTGGGAAAATGCGCCCATGGTTCTAAACTCATATCCTCGTCCTCCACTTTCCACCTGCACACACAAAAAATATTGGGTGCCCTGTCTTAACTAGAAGATAAATAATTAGAGTTCATGAACTGAACTTTAATTTTCCTGAATTTACCTGTAACTAGTGACGAGGCGATGGAGGAAAACTGTTACTATAAGCTTAGCGAGATTAATTCCAACACATGTCCTCACACCACTGCCAAATGCTAAAAAGGTATAGGGTCTTGGAGTTTCCTACAAAATTAAACGATATATTTTTTTTTAAATCTCTTCATTTTAATCTAAAAATCCATATACATTACATTTTCTTCTTCCCGTGGAACTTACATCGAATCTGGAGGGATTGAATTCACAGGGATCCTTAAAATTGGAGGGATCAAAATGCGTATAGCGAGCATCGATGCTCAAAATCCATCCCTTCCTTATCTGGAAGCCTAATTTATTCAAAAGACCAATAGATTTGGGAAAAAAAAATCAATGTTTCATATCACATTTCATAATTTATCATCAAAATAGATCATCTAAATTTATTTTCTTCATCATTGTTTTAGATCACACTCCATAATCTATCGTCAAAATCGAACCAAATTTACTCCTCTCATTAAATGTGATCCATCATCAAAGATGAGATCAAATTTACTCCTCTTGATGATCATTTTTTATTTATTTATTTTATTTAGAGAAATTGAAGGAAAATCTTAAACAGTGGACAAAGTTTGTTTCTTATTCAAAACATCTCAAACATTGAATAACAAACAATGGGTCAGCTGAAATGGAATTTAAAATTGAAAGCATTACCCATAACATTGCAGTCGTTGAGAGCAAGTCGAGGCATCCACGAAACAATTGATGCCATCCTTAGCACTTCCTTAACAACCTGCTTGAAAGGAATCAGGGGATGCATACAGAGAGTACAGAGCTTTGGATTACATTAAGCTTTTCATTAACAATACCTTTGAATTGAATATCATTCCATTCACATCTTCCAATTTCAGATGACCGCTGTATCTCTGCCTCACCTTCTCCTGTTCTGCCTGTTGCCACAAGCTGCCAATTCTAGCTTTTATAGTGTATTGCATGAAACTAATTTGAAAACTTCAGGAACAACTTACTCTAAGTTCGTCTTGGACATGCGGGTTCTGATCAAGATATTTGACCGCCCACATCATGGCAGCTGCAGTGGTGGTTTGTCCAGCAAGAATGAAAGTGAGAATATTATCCTTGAGCTCAACATCAGTAAGCCTTTCATCTCTTGAGAGCATAGACTGCAAAAAGTCATCATGGTATTCTTCTCCTCTTCTCCTCCGTTCAATTGCCACATCCAGAAACTTCATAAATCTCCTCCTTGCCTGTAAAACACAATCAGGCCATAGTTCAATCAGGTCATAGTTGGTATAAGTTTTTCACTAGTTATGATTGTTTCTGGATTTATTGTGTATGTTTTTGTATTTCACATTTAAAATTGTATTTAGTGATCCATCATCAATAGAATTCAAAAATAGTCTTAATAATCAGTTCATAACATTGATATTGAAACAATTTTTCATGTAACATTTTAGATTTATCCAAATGACAAACAATTTACCGTTCTCATTTCCCCTAATGAAGGGCTATGGGAGGAGACTCACTCGTGAGCAGTTTGTGGATTCTACGATGTGTGCAACATCTCCAGTTGGACCCATTCCCATTGCCTTAGCAGAGGGCTATGGGAGGAGACTCACTCATAAACAGTTTGTGGATTCTACGATGTGTGTATCATCTCCAGTTGGACCCATTCCCATTGCCTTAGCGGAGGGCTATGGGAGACGACTCTCGTGAGCAGTTTGTGGATTCTACGATGTGTGCAACATCTCCAGTTGGACCCATTTCCATTGCCCTAGCGGAGGGCTATGGGACGAGACTCACTCGTGAGCAGTTTGTGGATTCTACGATATGTGCAACATCTCCAGTTGGACCTTCCTCCTCATCATATGAGGTGTCTTTGGTTGAGGCATCGGTGGAAGAATTGCTCCCCTCCACATTTAAAAGATACTAGATATACTTAATAGTATATCATGGATGATTGTTCAAATAAGGAAGAGAGATCTTTCTAAATCTATTTTAAAATCTCATTTTCAGATTAAAGGATGCGGGTTGAAAAAAAAATTAGTAGGTATAGTTCTTATTCAAAGACAGTTTGACTACAGTTATGTTGTAAAATGGCTTGGTGGGCATTTGCTTGTCCTTTGTGATTTTGTTGTTTGGATGGTGATCCTTACTGTTCTGTTGATGCTTTGTTGTAAATAGATATTACAAACTCTTTAAAACCTATTTTCCCTTAATAAAAACAAATAACTTTACTGACATCAAATATCTATTGGAGTCATTTTGGATTTCATTGGGATAACTAACCTGTGTATTACTTCACCAGGCTGTTTACTGTGGGGCCAAAAGAAGTACCTTGATGCCTCTGTAGTAACGAGTGCCTGGAAGTTTGATGGGAAGGGACAGCATGGCATCTGATACATAATCCACATCCTTTCTGATGGTATCAATCTCTTCATCCCTTTCCACGCTCATGAGCATACCACACATTATCTTAAAAGTAATCTGCATGTCATCACCCACAGCCTTAAACAATCGCCCACAAATGAAAAGGCATTATAAATAAAACCCAGGAAAAAAGTACATACATCCAGAGTATAATCAATCACTCGGATGGAGGACAAATCTTTCCACTGGGTGAGAGAATGAGTAATGAGGTTATCAATGTGCTGCAGGGATTTGGCCAGAGCCTCTCCAGTGAAAAGTTCACCCAGCAGCCTTCTCAACTTGATATGAGTTTCCTGTTTGACGCAGAGCAAACTATGCTGTCCCACGGCATCGTGCATAGATTTAATATAACTCTTGGTGAACTCTGAGAATTCTCCACTCAAAACAAGCTTTGCCACTTCTGGTCCGGGCATAAAAACATGAGTTTTCCCAAAGATTCTCGTCTTGAAAGCTATGCCGAACCTGCCAGAAATATGACTTCTTGTTACTTAAAACTTTGTCAATAATTATTTAGCCTCTGCCTCAAGAAGAATATGATCCAAAACATCTCTGAAAACAAAATTCAGGTGGAAAGAAATTGAAATTAAACCTGAGGTGGCGTTGACGGACGAATTCATAAACTCCTTTGGAGCTTTTGTTCGCAGCAATGAAGGCAAAAGTCTCTCCAAAGAAAGGGTACCCTGTGCTTCCTGGTGGTTCCTCATTATTTCCATGCAATGAGAGTGCAAAGGTAAAGTGAGAAACCGCAAGTGTCATTACTGTCACTACCATTGATAAGATAATCCACTGCCATTGTTGTGCAACCGTGTTCAGAACAGCAAGCAGGGCGATTGCCATTGGAATTCGGCCACAAATTTGGCCTACCGCCGGCCAAAAGGTTTTATAAGCCAAGTGCGCACACTCACAAAAATTGATTTCACAAGGTAGTTGTGTGACGCCCACCATGATTCCAACGTTTTGTATTAAGCACGTACTATATTTCGTACTGGGTCGACTTTTTCTCCTCTAATCATTTCATAGGATTTTTAGAAAAGTTTGAAGTTGCATTTCGTTTTAGCATATGATACAAAAATGTGATTGCGATGTTCAAAGTCAACTCACCACTAACTTGTGCATAAAGGGAAATTGATTCATCTTAGAACGAACAACTGAGATTAGTAGGTGCCTTTGGTAAGTTATGTTTCTTCATAGAACCTCAAAAGCATGTAAAGCACATTCTACTATGTCATAAAGCGGAATCAAACATAGTTAATTTCCCACCATTAATCTTTAGAGGAAAGTTCATGCAATTTTAGATCATGTAAGATCAACCAATTTCAACAATATGCATTAAACAGATTCAATAAACAGAATCATTAAACTTAAAAGATAAAGCAAAAGACATGAACACAAAGATTTACGTGGGGAAAACCCTTTCTGGTAAAAAACCCCACCCTCCAAAAGCATAGATCCATTGTATTATTCAACAACCAAAATACACAGTAACAATACAATTGCAGGCTCTAAGCCTTTACATGGAGATTTGCATCTTGTTCCATCTGGAGCTATGAGTTCAATCTCTCCTCTCACAACTCCTCAAGCAGAAAATCATATTTATAGAGCTTACAATGCACAAATTAGACATTTCTAAATCAACTGTCAAAACTCAATACAGAAATAGAAAATGCCTTCATGCACAACTCCACCTGTAAAATCAACTTTCCAACTTGACTCCTTATCAAAAAAAAATCTACAAGTTGTAACTCAAAAGACAATGTGAGAAAATTAGCAACATTCACTATATAGAAAAAATAATGCTATGGAAAAAATCAAAGGCTGAGACTCCTTCTTTTTCCTCACATTCTCCCACTTGTCGAACACCTTTGAAGAGCCCATGAAAGTAACAAGATTTAACTGCTAAGAGTCGACTGATGAAAATACATTATCACAACCATACATGCAATCACAAGAATCTTGAACAATGCTTTCGTGCTCCAACCAAAACAACTACAACAACATCCAAGATGTCCACCATCTCAGGCAACAATTCCTACCATCCTCTAAGGAAAGGAACAAGCCATGGTGTATATGCACAAGTCCAAAGAACACAAGCATCAAATCCAACTGATAGAAAAGGCTACAAGATACTACCACCACTCCACTATGCTCACAAGCTATACAGAAGCATCGACAACATCAAATTCAAAGCCCCCAACCTAAACACAACCGTGAAGTCATCCTCCAAAAGACAAAATAAAGCATCAATTAGAACAACCAAGAAACTGATTGCTCCCATCTAACTGACCAACCCATGTGACTGAAAATAGCACCCAACAACAACTGCTAATCCATCTAATCACCCATACCTAGAAGGTATCTACATCAACAAACTCATGCTACCTACATAGCCAACCCATCAACTACACATATATAAGCTTCATGTGCCATCCAGTTCAAGAAGACCAAACACATCCAGGAACTCCCACTGCATGGGTAATGCCAAATCTGAAACAATCAAAGACATACTGAGTCTACTAATAACAACACTTAGAAAGTGTAACCATGTAGTACCAAGGACCATCCACAATAATCTATAAATCTTGCAACCAACTGCTGCAAGAAACATCTCTCAACAATCTTCCACAACTCTCCCATGTTCTCCATATCTAATAGAAGAAAAAGATACAAGAACCTCCATGTCATCAACCAAGAGACAACACATGACCACAAACTAGTGATCACCATAGCTCCACATAGAAATCTCACATCTAAAGTCATATGAATCCGAACATACAGGAAGAAGAACTAGACTAAAGAGAAAAAACATGCAAATCATAAACATGTAGCATGCCCTTCTACATACACCTCTAAGTGCCAACTATGTCAAGTAAGATCTCCTTCACAACCCCAATATAAAAGCCATAACGACATCAAAACCCGTTCAACCTCAAGAGATCAAACATAACATATGCATCAGTATCTACATGGATGTAAGCTTCTCAAAGAAGATCAAACTACTCCATTTCCCATCTCAGAAAATCAGTCCACTACCATCCCCTATGATCATCATAAATGAAAATGCAAACCCAAGGAGATAACCATGCTAACCATTTCTCACAATGAATCCTCCAAAACCATCTAATAGAAGCTCAAGATCCATGTCTATGAAAGAAAGCATAAAACACCTGAGAGAAACAATGGGAAATACCTCTCAAGCGATAAGCCACCGAGTAGACCAAGAGTGGGGAATGAGAACACTCCTCCAAGATATGCAAACCATCATGACTCCTCCAAGGGAAATCTCCTCATAAGTCTATACTGAACTCACGTCTAACCAAGGTGTAGGCTTCTCAGACTTTTTGTTGAAATCTCATCAAGAGTAACCATTTCAACAACACTTCTCTCATCTTAATAGAAATACAGCCTCACCTCATTCTCCATGTATCCATGAGCACTAGCAAATAATCATCTCATTCTAAACTCCAAATGCATCACTACACTATCATGAAGTTCTCAAGCATATGATCAATGCACCCAAAACACAAAGAATCACCAAAGCGTGTTGCAAAAGCTCCAATCACCTGAATCGGGAACTTATCATGACATCATGTGATCTTACCATCCCCCTTATGAGATCACATGCTCCAAGTGAACATACCATGGTCTCAAGAGCAATGCATCATGCCAAAACTCTAATGCGCAATCAAGAGTATACCATGACATAAAACAAACAAACTCTAAACCAACATCACCTATCAAGCACCAACAACACCTCAACCCAAAGACCACAAGAGTCCTCCATGGCTTTGAGATGCTACACATCCTCAAATAGTGTTCACACACAAATGTGAAGAAACCCTTTTGCAACAACAAGATATAAGAGTCCCTCTCAAACATTTGCATCACTAAAGAAGATCATTCACCACATAGTGATGAATACACAATCACTACTAAAAATCCCATTGAATCGTGGTATCGAGCTTTCCAAGCACATGACACACCATCTCCCAAATTTGAAAATCATTCAGTCCACACACATACTAGTGTATTGTTGATCACACCAAGTGAAACCAAGATCTCCAAATCAAGGAAATGCACCAAGCTACAGGAATCCAACATTGACTATCCAGGTACTCTCGTATCATCGATCCTCTCATCTCAAAGAACCCACACCAATGCACAAGTGACCATAGACAAGGCCAGCTAACAAGTCTACATCAACAAAGAATCAAACCTTGTGGATATAGATAGTCCACTTCCAAATCATCTATGCAATCATGTAGGTAAAGACAACCCACAACATTGCACAACCCGTAGATCCAATCAATGTAACATGCAAACCCATTATCACACTATAAATTGCAAAACTGAGATCTCAAAGAGAATAACCATGTAGACAACATGACTCAAGCACCAGATCAAGCTCAAATCTGATTTTCCAATCATGTCCATAATGAGCACCATAATCAAGCAATCCACCAAACATCACAACAAAAATGTTGAGTGACTAATCACATACCAACACTCCCATATAGAGAAAGCATCTCACCTCCTTACACCATGCATTAAGCATGCATGCAAAACTGCAACTATCTCATCCAGTAACACCCCAAAAGCCAGGGTCTAGAAAATAGCTTAACTGCATCTCCACAAAACCTCAAGTTTTTCTTGACCATGTAAAACCTACAAAACCACTATGTTTGAAAAAAACCCATGCACATCCACACCCACTTCACATATGGAAGACTCAAAAGTATAAAAAAGAACCATAACAGTTAAATCAAAATAATGGATTATCACAGATGAGCATAACCATAGATTTTTTAGGAAAATCTATAAAACCCTCAGATCCAAAAAACACGAATCTAAGCCATGCAAGTACAAAGAATCCATAAAAGGAAAAAGTAATTCAAAAACTCCAAGCCCATTTCAGGCCAACTCCATAACCACCAACATGCACATGCATCCGAGGGAGACATGTTATTGTAGAAGCTTCTAGATCATCCAATGATCAAATCCAAGGAACTCCAGGCCCATTTCAGGCCAACTCCACAACCACCAACATGAACATGCATCTGAGGGAGACATGTTATTGTAGAAGCTTCTAGATCATCCAATGATCAACTCCATAGCCTACATGCAATCAGGGTAAAAAAAGCAGTGCCTTCCAATACCAAGAAAAAAAAAATCTAGCATAAGCATATTACTTCATAGCTGAAAAACAACCCAAGCTTCTCCATTTCACCAGGGAGCCTCTCACACAAACACCCAATATGAAAGCTTTTTTGTAACACAACCACAAAGCAAAAAAAAGCACACCCCATGCATCAGGATTATTCCCCTGTCAACTAGGAGCTTCAGGTCACATCATTTCAATATGACCAACTCCATTTTCTTCATCTTCACCATCTTTCAAGCTGCATGTTGTCTCCTAAAACTAAAACAAAAAAGAAAAAAAAATCACTCACCAAAGGATCAATCTTCAACCAATTCCTTCAAATTTCCTCAAGCTTTCCAGGCTAAGAAATTTTCACAAAAGGAATACCCAAAACCAAAAACACTAAGAATTCTTACATGCATCAGCATGCAAGCCACATATAAGTCCATGCAAGTACATGCATCTCACAAGCCTACACATGCAAGAAAAAAGAAAATCCCAGAAGAAAGCTCTGATACCAATTGAAGGGAAATTGATTCATCCCAGAACGAACAACTGAGATCAGTAGGTTCCTTCGGTAAGCTATGTTTCTTCAAAGAACCTTAAAAAGAACGTACTACTATGCCATAAAGTGGAATCAGACATAGTTAATTTTCCACCATTAATCCTTAGAGGAAAGTTCATGCAATTTTAAATCATGCAAGATCAACCAGTTTCAACAACATGCATTAAACAAATTCAATAAACAGAATCATTAAACTTGAAAGATAAAGCAGAAGACATGAACACAAATATTTATGTGGGAAAAACCATTTCAGGTAAAAAACCCCACTCTTCAAAAGCAGAGATCCATTGTATTATTCAGCAATCAAAATACATAGTTACAATACAATTGCAGGCTCTAAGCTTTCATATGGAGATTTACATCTAGAGAAAATCCGGCAGCATAACCCCTATGAATTCAATCTCTCCTCTCACAACTCCTCAAACAGAAAATCATATTTATAGAGCTTACAATGCACAAATTAGACATTTCTAAATCAACTATCAAAGCTCAACACATAAATAGAAAATACCTTCATGCACAACTCCACTTGTAAAATAAACTTTCCAACTTGACTCCTCATTAGAAAAAGAAACTGCAAGTTGTAATTCAAATGACAATGTGAGAAAATTAGCAACATTCAATATATAGAAAAAACAATGCTATGGGAAAAATCAAAGGTTGAGACACCTTTTTCCTAACATGCATGAGTTTGAAACAAGGTAACACATACATTGTTCACATATGCATTTCATATATAAATCATTCTTGCTCATGCGGTAGGACCTAGTGTAATGAGGGGATGCCTAGAGGGATGCCCTCTTCACAAGGAATGAGTTTCAGATAGTAGCATTTATGTTTATAAAGTAGGAGAGTTGTGTTTACTTGATTATTTTCTTCATAAGGAACACTTTGGCGATAGATGATAGTGTTGATTCATGGTGTGGTGGTCGAACTCTAGCAAACCTTTGAAAAGGTGTTGTTATGGTAAGTCTTGTATGAGTTGATGTATTGTTTGCATAAATTATGTTGAGTTTTTATTGAGCATTGACAAGGAAGGTGTTTTATTGCTGTTTTTTTTATTTCAATTAAGTCTTGGAGAAGGACTAAGTCTCTTGTCACCTATTTTTATTTTCTTGTATTTGTTGTAAGATGAGAACTTGTTCCTAGACTTTCTCTCAAAGTCAATTACTTCCACATTTAGTTTAGTTTAGTTGTCTTGAGCTCATTTAAGATGGACTTTACTCAATCCTCTATAATCCAAAAAATATGAGTATGATATGTTTTAGTGTGCTAGAATTTGTGTTGATTTTTGATTTGTTGATTACTTGCTTGTTGGTTTTCTTGTTTGTTGTCTGCTTGTTGATTGTCTTATTCGGTTCACTTTTTCCTTGTCTTGTTTGCAAGGAATTTAAGAGTTGAGCTAGGATGATAATAACAATATTAAAATTACTTAAATGCAAAAAATAAAATGACTAGTCTATCTTTTATGATTTTCAAAATAGATAACTTGATCTAATTAGCTATCAAAACAAGTAACTAACTATTTAAATGCAACAATAATGATCCACATTAACTAAACAAATAAGATTTTTTTCCCTAGTTTCTTATAAGATTTGATAATTTGGATGTTCAATGTGATATTTCCTTAACTTGTGTTTACTTATTTGAAGATGATTTTGTTGATTTCTTGATTCCATTGATAGGTTTTGTTTATTAAAAGAATGTACTATGAAAATGAGACCAATAATCATAGTTTAATCTACAATAATCATATACAAACAAAAAAAATAATACTATCTAACCAATAAAAAAATTTGAGAAATATTGATGAAATATCATAGATCTAGTCAAGATGGAAGATAGATTAACTTACTCTACTTGATATTCTATTCCAACCTTTTCAAAGAAAATTATTTTAGTTAAATTGAAAGGAAATAATGGAATCTCACACCTACTAAATTGTCAACTAAAGATGATGATGAAATATCCATGGAATTTTTTTCCTAACTGATTTAGTTTCTATAATCTTCTATCCTCTTTATCCTAGGACGATTTAGTTGATGGGAGAAGCAAGGAAGATGGTGAAATAAAGCAAAAGAGAAATGGCAAGGAGTGTTGTAGTTGTTGTTTTAGGAGCTTTGAAGCCTCAAAATGACTATGGGGAGAACCTAAAGGTTGTGTAGATAATAGATGTTATAAGAAAAGATTGTATTTTGGCCTGGAGACCTCTATAATTAACTTTCTATTCTACTCAAACAACTATGAAAAGAGAGGAAAAAACTCACAATTCTTGTTCAAGAAAACAACAACCAAAGATCATTTATGAATCTATATAGGATTGTATAGGTAGGGTTAGATTTACTATTAGGGGGGAGCTAAAGAGTTGAGAGAAATATATAAAATTAGTATTGAGTTGTGCTTGAGATTATGTTGCTCTAAATCTATTGAGCACAACTATGTATAAGTTCGATATAGGATAATACACACATTGTACTTGTCCAAATAGCATGCGGATATCACTCGTGTTCATATGGAAAATTCTATAGGAATGGAGTAGTGTTTGGAGGACTCCCTTCTTCACAAGGAAAGAGATTCTTTTGAGCTCAATAATATTATCTTGCAAAGATGGGTGACATTCCAATTTGATCACTCACTTCATTAGGAAGGAGTGTTTGATAGTGGACAACTTTGATGAGCCATAGAATAATTGTTAGAATGTGTGGGTGTTTCTTCGCAAACCTCTCAAGAGGTGTGGTTATGACAATTCTTGTTTGGATAGGTACATTTTTTATTTCAATTAAGTCTATCTCATGTTGAATATTAGAAATAAAAGCATTGAGATGACAATTTTCTATCTTTAAGAATTCTTAAAAAAAGGGCCCAATTCTCCAACTACAAACTTAAAGAGGAACAAGATGTTGAAAATGTGTTATTTTTGTTGTTGGACCTTGTCTTATGTTTTGATGGAAATGTTATATAGGATGTGCTAGGCATTGTTTATGGGGAAACTAATTTTGTTATTAGGTCTTCCCATATAGTGCAAGTGAAGATGTTGCAAGTGTCTCCTTTAGTTGACATGTTTCACTCAAGAATGTGTATTTTTTGGTTGTGACATTAAATATTATAGAGTTTTTATATACTGATCATGAGGATAAATTTTTTAGGGTAGGAATATGGAAATTACTAAATTCAACCTTGTATTCTCCTACAAATGATATTGTAATGTCTAATGTTCCTTAATAATCACCTACCAATGAATTCATATTAAATTAGATTCAGGTGGCATGGATTAGCTTTTTCTTATGTTGTGGGGGATTTCTAAGGGGTTGCTAACATTTTTAGGATTTGTGTCATGTATAAATGGTGTATTCGATTCTTTGGGGAAGTGAAGGACTAAAGGGATAACATGTGAAACAAATGGGAAAATAATTTATTTTCTACTTAATTAGTAATGGTGGAATGGTGTTTGACTAGCATTTAATGATATATGATTGGTGATTACACACAACTTTCAAACATCTATAGAGTGTGGATGGAATAACTTGCATTTCATATAACTAATGTTCTCTTAGAAGAAAGTTGTAAGATAATTTTCTAGCAATAGTTCATAGATAAAGGTGTTAATGATGAATGATAATTATGATAGGTAAAGTGATGGTACCTAAGGGTTCTCTACTATAGTTTTTGAAACCATGAATTTCTAGGATATATTCTTATAGGGTTGAATAGTCAATGTTTATTGCTCTAAATAAATCATTGCTACAAATGTTGAGCCTTTAAATATTATCAATAAAAACACACTTTATTTCTATCTTTTTATATCCCATAATAATGGTTAAGGAAGAGCATATTGAATAATCAATGAAAGTGAGATTTTATATTCAAATAATGAGATTGTTGATCTCAAGAACTGATGCTCAACAGATACAGTCTTGGGAAGTTCTGTGAATGTGGGACCAAATTGATATTCACAAAATGACCTCCAGGATTTTAGAATTTGGCTCTTCATTTTAACTAAAGGGGGAGGAAAGGGGAATGGATGAAATTAAATGTATACAAGTAACTATTCTAAGGTGATGCATCAAAACATGTTAATAGTTTTTTCCACCATATAGCATATCATAATCTCAACTTTATGATTCTTCATAGAAATTTGAAGGAGTGCTAACATGATCCAAAGATCTACATATATGAGATATAACAAAAACTATCAAAGCTTGCTACAATAATCAATAAGTACAATGTCTCAATGAAAAAAATAGAGCATAATTATATTCAGACAAAGAAAATAGAACACACGATAGAGGCCAATAGAGCACAAAATTATGCATTCAACCTTTCTCATACAAAATTGATTGCTAAGGTCAAATAAATTACATATAGCTATTAATTATAACTATCTTGTTTAAAAGATGATGAACAGCCCCTAATACAACTCTTCATGAAAACCAAAAAAATAGAAAAGATTCCCCACTTCCTTGCCCATGGGAATCACCATCATGGTGATAGTTGAAACAACCTAGCTAGGCAATCATATGCAGCTCCCCTTAAGCAGTGATGATGCCATATATCCCTCCATAACCTTTTGTTGAAACCACTTGCAAGCGTCATCATATAGATTATCAATGACGATCCTTTGTTCCTCAAGATGCATGCAAGCTCAAAACGTGTCAACCTCCACCATAAGCCTGTGATGGTACCACTAAAATTCCCAACCAATCACATATTGTATATTAATTATGATGCTTAGAAACCTCTTCAAGTTGTGCTAGCTCAATACATGACTTGAGGGGGAATTGGTGCTTGATAAAACAAAAACACCTTTCACCTTTTTGAATGGCCCATGAAGCTGCCATGTGGCATCCCAACATATCATCCTATAAGATTAATCCACTGGGCTTGGTAGTAGTTGCACAACTTTGACATGTGGCTCTCCTCTGTGCAAATCTCTAACTTAAGCACAAAACCTTGGAAGTTGAAAGAAAAGGCATTACTTCTAGCAATGCCTTGGAACAAAACCCCCCACAAAATAAAGTTGTGATAGACAACGTAAACCTTATGTAAAGGTGCTACAAAAAATTAGATATTTAGTCTCCTAGAAGAGTTAGTAATGAGGTTTGGCCCACCAAAAACCATATTAATATCAGATAAAGCAATAGCTTTCCTTGGCTCAAAGATGTTTGAGTTTGCATTGAAACATGGAATTTTTCTAAAGAATTCTTCTAACTATTATCTGCAAGGCAATAGACTAGCAAAGTCCACAAATAAAAATTTGATCAGATTGATCAAAATAATTGGTACAAACCGTCAAAAGGAATGGCATAAGCATCTAAATATGTTGCTTTGGGCTGATAGGATCACCCTAAAGAAAATCCTAAAGACATCACCATACGAATTGGTTTATAGAAAGGAGTTTATTTTTCCAATCTCCATGGAAATCAAAGTGTTGTGTAATTGCTCAAATCTATAGAAGTTGAAGAAAATGGAACTATGGAAGTGTAGTATCGAAAAATGGGTCCCTTGACATTTTTGCACTCGTTTGGGTCCTCCTTGCGGATTTTGACTTAATGTTGTGTTGATTTAGTGTTGTAAAATGGATAACACATTCACATTAGGTCTTGGGCCCTTGTGAACCAATGGAATTTAATGGTTCCTTGCTAAAGTATTGTGAAGTGTTGTGACACACTTTCACACTTTTCTAGGGTTTTATCAATTAACTAAGCATAATAAACATAATTTTAATCATAATAGACATTAATCTTGCCTTATTTGGAGTGTTGTAAAGTGTTATAACACACTTTCACATTCCTCTAGGCTTTTCATTAATAATTGGGCTTTCTTATGCTTTAATTGGCCCTATTTTGCATCCACAAGCCTCATTTATTGCATCTTTTCAAGGATAATCCTAACACCAATCACTAACCAATCATAATTCAAGTGTTCTTGGCTTGTGTGGCCTAGATTTAGTGTCTAGGACTCATTCACCACCTTGGGTGAATGAGTACCACCTAGGTCTTTTTGGCTTGATGCAGGTTTCACACATTTCTAATAATTTTCCATTTTTGGTCCCATACATTATGTGTGATGGGACTCATTTTCCACCTTGGGAAAATGAGTCACGTGGGAAAATGAGTCACATGTGACCAAAATTCAAATTTCAATCAAATTTATCGTCGGATTTTATTCTCCTAAATCTGATGTCAGCTTATAGTGTAGTAATTTCAGGAATTCTTGCATAATTAAGCATAAATACAAGGTTCTTTCACTCATACTCACACCTAGAAAATTTTACAAGCATTAAAGAGTTCACAAGAGAATTCAAAGCATTTCAAGAGAAAATTATCAAGCATTCAAGAGCATTCTTCAAGTACCAATCATCATGCCAAAGATTGCATTCTTCATGTTTGTTATTGTGCTAACATTTATGATGTAGAGTTCATGATCCAAGCAAGTGTTTCAAGAAAGATCCATCTCCTTCAAGCTAGAGTCAAGAACCACATCTATTACATCCATTTCAAGCATAATTGCAACACCTTATTGCTAGGGTTTGGTGAATTACAACATTGTCTTTTTTTCATTCATCATTCTCCTTTCATATTTGTTTTCATTTCAAGGTTTAATTACCAACAACGGGTTTTCCCAAGGCAAACCCCAATTCACTAACCCCCACAATAATTTTCACTCTTCTTGTGTGTGATTTGCAGGGCTAGGTTGTAGATTTACCAAGAAGCTAAGTTGGAGAAAAGTGGCCAAATCCCCAAAGTTGTCAAAGTTTTCATCCAGCCTTGGAGAAGCTTGAAGAAGGTCTACAGGTGGCAATTTGCAGTTTCAGATTTGGAAACCAGTCAAAAAGAGAAAAGAAGATCGAGAGGCACATAATCCAATTCAAAACTTCCAGAAAAGAAGAAGTGGACTAATTCACATCTATTGGTGAATGAGTCCCATTGTACAGGCCTAACAAATATTTTTACAGATCTAGATACCCTTTTGGTTGAAATTTGTTCCTGCGCATTTTCCTGGAAATTGGATTGATTCACCTAGCTTGGTGAATGAGTCCCAGTCAGCATCAACAGTAGATTGTTTAGTGATCCAGACCTCCATTCTTCCTTCTTCAGTCTTCTAGGTGCACACTTTTAGTCTCATAGCTTTCAGTTACATTTTGTTCACTTTCCTAGGTCATTTAGAGTTAGTTTTCATTTCACACTGTGTTTTCCATTTCATTGTCTTTTCCAAGTTTACACTTGGTAGTGAAACCCTCATTAAATATTATTCAACTCCTAGGACATCCATTTTCCAGATTTCAATCTCCTTTGCATTGAAATCTCAAGGGTTTTTTCTTGAGTGAAGAGTAAGGAAATTGCCTAGATCTCCTTTTAGGTCCAAAACCCTAGAAGCAAAAGAGAGAACACAATTTTCCTCTTTTCAGGAAGTATGGATGAGTTGCTCAAGGTACAAGAAGCTCAAGAGAAGGATCATGAGGCCATGATAAGCCAACAAGAAGTAGTAAAGAAATGATTTGACAAGAAAGATTTGAACCACAACTTTCAAGAAGGAGATCTGGTCTTGAAGTGTGATGAGCAAACCTCAAAGCTAAGTCCACATGCCAAATTCGATTCACTATGGAAGGCCTTTTCACATAAGAAAATGTAAAGAGAGCAACGATTTTCATCTTGAAGACTTGGATGGAAATGCTTTAGAGATTCTGATAAACAAAATCTACTTGAAACATTTTAATTTTTTTTTCCCATGAGGCTTCCTTGTAAATAGGTTAGTTAGTTTGCTTTCTACGTGTGTTTTCCTTTCCAATTAATATTGTACGCACTTTTTTTTCTGTCTCATTTCCAAGTATCTTGTTCTCCTTGGAATTTCATCTAGGTGTAATCTTGAGAATAAACCCTTAACACCTTTGTTGGAGCTAAATTTAATGCAAAACGTGGCCAAGTTTCCTTTTAGCACCACATGCCAGTCTAAAATTCTCAAAAAGATGGCATGATGAGTTGTTCATACTTTTTTCCATTAAGGGGTGTGATTTTTAAGAGAATGAATTAAATTCACATGAATTGGCATAATGATGGTTAATATATTTCCAGTTAAGCAAGTCTTTCTACTTATTCAAAGAGCAGACGAGGATTGGAAAAGAAGTGTTTCCAAAGTTTGAAAGGGGTAGAAGCATGAAGTTGAGTCCACTTTAGGTGGAAGTTTCAGTCTTAGTGAAAAAATAGAAATTGGATTAAATGGAATGAGATCCCATTTTTTAATAAACGGGATCCCGTTTAGGTTTGGGGTCTTGAGCCAAAAAATGAAACAGGTTCCTATTTTTTAAAAATGGGATCCCATTTTTTTTACCTCCCGAGCCTGCCATTAGGAAATAGGAACCTGTTCTTTACAAAACAGGATCTTGATTTGTAAAGAACGGGATCCCATTTTGTGATGCTATTTATTTTTAAACAAACTAAAACCCCATCTCATTTTCAGAGATGAGATCCCAATTGAGAGCTCCACCAGTGACAACAATGGCCCAATGACCACACCAGGTAGGAATTTCAACCCATTTTTTGCATTTACTTCTATTTTGTATGGTGAATAATCATTAATTTAAGTTTTTTTAATTCTTTGTAGTTTTCATGAATTTCACCTATCAAAAGCCATGAAACCCTTAGGAAATAAACAAAAACATTAAACAAAAAAATGAATTTGGTATAAACCAAAAAGTTACATCAAATCTCGTATATATATTTATGTATATATGTATATATATATGTACATATGTATAATATATATGTATATATGTGTATATATGTATATAATATGTATATATATGTAAATATGTATCTACACATGTATGTATGCACATATGTATGTATGTATATATGTATGTGTATATTTTTCATCTCTAAACTATGAAATAAAAACCCTTAAATTTAACTCTTTTGAAACCATTGAAAGACTTTCAAAGAATTTCACTTGTCAAAAACCATGAAACCCTCAATAAATGAACAAAAACATCAAACAAAAAAATGAATTTGGTATAAACCAAAAAATTACATCAAACCTGGTATATATATTTATGTACATATATTTATATGTATGTACATATGTATATGTACATATGTATATATATGTATATATGTATATATGTATATATGTATGTACATATGTATGTATGTATATATGTATATATGTATGTATATATGTATGTGTATATTTTTCATCTCTAATATGAAATAAAAACCCTTAAATTTAACTATTTTGAAACCATTGAAAGACTTTTTCAAAATACATAAATATGCATACATGCATGCATGTTCTTATATATACATACATATATATATATGCATACATACGTACAAACATACATACATTTGTAATTATATGTATATATATATACATACATATGTATATGTATGCATATACATATACATATAATTAAGAATGTATGTATGTATGTATGTATGTATGTATGTATGTATGTATGTATGTATGTGTATATGTATGTATGTATGTATCATATGACTTAAAACTCTTCAATTAGCTCCTAATACAGAGTAGGGTGGAGTTTTCTATTCAATCACAATTTGAACAAACTTTCCAACTTGGAAACCCTAACTTGGTCTTTATTTCACAAATCCTTCATATTTCCTTGTATTACTCCAAACAATGATTTTTCACCATATATTTCAAAGAAGACTGCAAACCCACAAGTGAATTACCATTATAGACACCCTTTATGCTCTTTTTCAACATATCAAATTTTTAGATAGGTTTTGTTTGTAACAACACCCTCTAAAATTGACTGCCATGTAGCCTTTAGGCCCAATTAGCCTTGTTTTCCAAAGCAACTTTGTGATTCCCTATCTCCAACCTACCAATCTCCACTCCAGGGCCTCAACCAAGTCACATGGGGTTCAACACTATATTTTTTATTAATTGAAACATTCACCAATTCATTTATCATTAAAACCTTACTTCTAACCTACACTCCTAAGCCTAATACATTGAGATATTAAGCTAGGGCTCGATCAAACACTGTCCTACCTCCATTCCCTATACCTAAAAACCATACCAACTTGAAAATCACCCTAACTAATTCCATTCCACTGATTTGTAGAAGTTTTCACTGGTGGAATGGTTCAATATTCCATATTTTTTTTATCAAACCCTCTTAATCTAGGGTTTCCTAACTGTTTTCACCAAATTAGCTCTAACTCCCCTTAAACTTTATGAAATCAAATCAAATAAAAGAAAAAGCATGGTTAATTCATCCCTCCATTGATTGCAATGCACTTTAGATCATTAACACAAATTACAGAGCCATACAAACTCTTATAGCAGCAAGAAATCAACAAAATTTGTAGAAAAATAGAGTTTGATACTATTGTTTGATCTCCAAAACACACCAGAGAGTTGCCTCGACCACCCAAGGAAATATTTAAACCTTTTACAACCAAAACCCAATGGTATCAAACTAAATTTTGAATGAATGGCCGTTCAACTTCCAAACACAACAAAAATTGCAAAGTTGTTGATGCAACATTTGCAACATTTACAAAATATGAGAATTTGTGACACAACCAATCCCACATGACAAAAAACATTATACACGGTCTAAATAGACCTTATTACATCAAAATTGAACTCAAAAACACAAACACCTATCATCTAACCCCTTTACATGATCAAATCTAGGTGCCCCTATACCATACACCCAGGGAGAACAAAATCTCAAGTTGCACTTGAGATTAGATCTTTCACTATGGTACCATGTTTCTTGATGTCTTCCTCTATCATCCAGGTGGCATCCTCCATTGGAAGGCCTTGCCACTTCACTAGGAACTCCTTATACACCTTGTGCCTTGTCCTTTTAGCTTCCTTTGTTTCCAAGATGCTTCCAAGCTTCAATGGCTAACTTGGTGGTAAGTCCTTGACCCAATCTTCATCTGGAACTCCTAATGTACCTACATCTTCACCTGCAATCATAGATCCTTTAAAATTATATAGGTCAAAAACATTGAAAATTAGAGAGATAGCCACTCTAGGACGAAGTTCTATCTCATAGGCATTTGCACCAAATTTGTGGACCACCCTACATGGCCCAATCTTCTTCATCTGTAGCTTTGAATACTTCCCTTTTGGTAGCCTTTCTTTCCTTAAATTTAGCCAATACCAAGTCCACCACTTTGAACTAAACCTCTCTTCTTTTCAAATCTGCATGTTACTTGTACATATCCACACTTTTTTGAAGGTTCTCTTTCACTTGCTGATGTATATCCTTCATGGCCACTGCAAACTATTCTCCTTTAGCACTCCTTCTTTCCATACCACTCAAATATCTGAGATCAAACACTCCCCTTGGCTGTAATCCATATACAATTTCAAATGGGTTTTTTCCCACACTTCTATTGATAGAATCATTAAAAGCAAACTCAACTTGGGGAAGAATGAGATCCCATTATTGTGAATTCTCTTTTGTCAAACATCTAAGAATATTTCCAAGGCTCCTATTGACAAGTTCATTTTTCCCATCTTTTTGTGGGTGATCAGTAGAGCTAAAGGTCAAGTTTGTTCCCAACTTCTTCCAAAGTGTTCTCCAAAAGTGACCCACAAACTTACTATCCCTATCAAAAACAATTGTCAATGGTAATCCATGAATTCTAACCAGCTCCTTGAAAAACAACCCAGGAATGTATCAGGCACCATTTGTGCATTTACAAGGTATAAAATGAGCCATTTTGCTAAATCGGTCTACAACAACAAACACACTATCAAAGCCTCTCTGAGTTTTGGGTAACCCCAACACAAAATCCATGTTGATGGATTCCCATGGCCTATTTGGAATTGGAAATGGTTGGTAAAGACCTGCATTTATACTAGAACCCTTGGATTTTTGACAAACAACACACTTTTCAACAAATTTTTTGATATCACTTTGCATCTTGGGCCAATAGTAATACCTTCTTACCTACTCCAAGGTTTTGTCCACACCAAAATGACCCCCTAAGTTGCCACAATTCTTCTCTTTAATTAGATTAGTCCTCATAGAGCATTTAGGAATACACAACTAAGAACCCTTAAACAATAAGCCATCTTGTATCAAGAAATCAAAATATTCTTCATGGAAAGTGCCATTGAACTAATTACAAACAAAATAAACATCCTTGAAATCATCATCTCCTTCATACATACCTTTCAAAGAATTAATACCTACACTTTGGAGTTGAATTTCTTGAACCAACATTTGTCTTCTGCTCAAAGCATCTGCCACCTTGTTTGACACCCCTTTTTGTGTTTTATGGTGAAAGTGTAGCTTTGGAGGTACTTCACCCACTTCACATGTCTATGGTTGAGTTTTTCTTGGTTATTTAAGAAACTCAAAGCATGATTGTCAGTAAAAACAATAAACTCTTTAGGAAGGAGATAGTGTCGCCACTTTTTCAATGATTGAACCATGGCATACAATTCCAAGTCATTAGAAGAATACTTCTTCTTTGCTTCATTGAGCTTCTCACTAAAAACTTCTATAAGTATACCCTCTTAGCTCAAGACTACTCCAATTGCATACCCACTTGCATCACATTCAATTGTGAACACCTTGTTAAAATATAGTAATGCTAGGATACGTTGTTTTGCTACCCTTTGTTTGAGATATTGAAATATTTTTTCTGCCTCATCAAACCATACAAACCTTTTCCTTTTATCCCCTTTGTTTGTATCAATGATTGGAGAGAAAATATGACTGAAATTCTTCACAAATTTTCTATAAAATCTAGTTAGGCCGTGGAAACTTCTTACCTCACTAACTAAATTTGGAGTAGGCCAATTGAGAATTGCTTCTACCTTGATGGGGTCCATCTTCAAAGTGCCTTTTGAAATTACAAAACCTAGATAGACCAACTCCTCCTTCATGAATTCACACTTCTTCAAATTGATCATCAACTTTTCTTCATTCAGCCTCTTCAACACCATGTCCACATGCTAAAAGTGTTCCTCTTTAGTCTTGCTAAGCACACAAATATCATCCAAGTATAGAACTACAAACTTTCCTATGAAGGGTTTCAAAACTTCATTCATTAGTATCATAAAAGTGCTTGGTGAATTTGAAAGCCCAAATGGAATTACCATCCATTCATACAACCCCTCATTAGTTTTGAAGGAATTTTTCCACTCATCCCCCTCTCTAATTCTAATCTAGTCGTAGCCACTTTTGAGGTCAATCTTTGAAAAGTAACAACCTCCTCCTAAACAATCTATCAAATCCTCCATTCTTGGTATGGGAAACCTATACCTTATAGTTATCTTGTTAATTTCCCTTGAATCGGTGCACATTCTCCAATCTCCACCTCTTTCAGGTGCCAACATAGTAGGAACAACACATGGGCTTAAGCTTTCTTTTATGAGGCCTTTGTTAAGCAATTCTTGAGTTTGTTTCCTAATCTCTTGATTTTGTTGTGGAGTCATTTTGTATGCAGCTTTATTGGGTAAGTTTTCCCCTAGTATAAAGTCTATATGGTGGCTCACATCCCTTATTGGTGGAAAAGAACTAGGAAGCTCATCTACAACAATGTCTTGATACTTTTTCAACAAGGTTTGTACTTATTTAGGCACATCTTCAAGCTTTGTTGTTGTCATGACAGATTTAGGTTTGATTATAATTGCATACCCTTTTCCACCTTCTTCCTTCATGGTTTTAAAGAATTCTTTTTCCCCAACTAACATAACACTTGACCCAACTTGTGTGTCTAGGTTTTCATCTTGCAAAGAAGTGTAAATGAAACCCCATATTTTTCAATCACATAGGTATTTTTCTGCCCATCATGCTTGGATTTTTTTTCATACTACCAGGGTCTTCCTAATAGCACATGACAAACATCCATTGGGATGATGTCACACAATATCTTGTCTTTATACCCTGAAATATTGAATTCAACCCATGTTTGCTCATTAACTAAGACTTGTTGACCCTTATTCAGCCAATAAACCTTGTAAGGAGTGGGGTGTGGGATTCTTTTCATCTCTAACTTTTCAACCATCTCTAAGGAACCAAAATTATCTATGGAACCAAAATCAACAACCTTACACACCTTACCTTGAGATTTGCAAGTGGTTCTAAACAAAGAATTTATTTGTGGAGGCTCCTTCACCATAGGGACCTTGAGCAATTTTCTTCTCATCATCAAATTTTCTCCACCTTCTGGAGCAACATGCTGAGAAGGAGAGTTGACACTCTTACAATCTTCCTCTTGCACCAATTGTGTTCTCCTTTCACCACCATCTGAAGAAGAAGGTTGTTTATCCAGGAACTTCCATGCTTGATGGCCAAATTGATTACATTGATAGCATCTTCCTAAGAAGGTGTTTGATCCTCTACCTTGTCCTCCAAATCTACCTCTGCTACTTGATCTCCTACCTCTGCTACTTGATCCTCTAGCTTGATCTTGATTGCCACTTGTCTCACCTTGTGATCTTTGAGATTTTCCTCTTCCTCCAAAGGATTCTCTACCCCTAAATTTCTTTCCTTTGCCTCTTTCGTATTTCTCTTTTCTCCTTTTTATCTTTTCTTCTACCTTAACAACCAATTGAAAATAGTCTTCCACCATTTTGGGGGTGGTAAGACTCATTTCATCTTATATTTTGAACCTCAATCCATTTAGGTACCTTGCTACCTTTTCAACCTCATCCTCAACATGACCTATTCTAAGGCTCAACTTATGAAACTCCTTTGTGTAAGCCATGACATTCATCTCCTTTTGTTTTAGATTTTGAAGCTTACTAAATGTCTGAATTGCATAGTCACTAGGCAAAAAATGTCTCTTGACTTTAGACACCATCCTATCCCATGAATTGATTTTTTCTTTTCCCTTTTTCACTCTCTCTTCCTGCACATAATTCCACCAAGTTAGGGAAGGACCTTTCAACTTTGTTTTAACAAACTTCACCTTTTGTTCATCTGCTACCTCCTTGTATTCAAAACAATTGTCTAGTGCATCAACCCAATATAACACCTCTTCACTGTCCATCTTCCCACCATACATGGGAAATTTCATCTTCACCTTAGAAGTATCTTCCTTGAAAACCTTCAACAACTTATCCATTCTCAACTCATTAGGGTCCAATTCATCATCACCTTGGACTCCTCCTTGAAGGTTTTCATTCTCACCCTCTTCCTCTTCATCACTTTGGTCTCTAGTGACCACAACTCTCTTTTGATTTGAATCCAGTGCTGCAAGTTTGGCTAGGATAGCTTCTTGAGACTCTTTCACTTGTCTCAACTCCTTGGCATGCTTCTCTTTCAATTATCTAACTTCTCTAGTCATTGGGTTCTTCTTAGGAGGCATCTTTCCTTCTTCAAACTTCAACCATTTTCCTTCAAATGATCAAAACCTATGCTCTAATACCAATTTTATGTAGAGTAGGGTGGAGGTTTCTATTCAATCACAATTTGAACAAACTTTCCAACTTGGAAACCCTAACTTGGTCTTTATTTCAAAAATCCTTCACATTTCCTTGTAACACTCCAAACAATGATTTTTCACCATATCTTTCAAAGAAGACTACAAACCCACAAATGAATTACCATTACAGACACCCTTTATGCTCTTTTACAACATATCAAATTTTTAGATAGGTTTTTTTTGTAACAAGACCCTCTAAAATTGACTGCTATGTAGCCTCTAGGCCCAATTAGCCCTATTTTCCAAAGCAACTTTGTGATTCCCTTTCTCCAACCTAAAATCTCCACTCTAGAGATTCAACCAAGTCACATAGGTTCTGAAAGTATAGTTTTTATCAATTGAAACATTCACCAATTCATCTATCAACAAAACCCTACTTCTAACCTACACTCCTAAGCCTAATACATTGAGATATTAGGCTAGGGCTCGATCAAACACTACCCTACCTCCATTCCCTGCATCTACAAACCCTACCAACATGAAAATCACCCTAAATAATGCCATTCCACTTATTTTTAGAAGTTTTCACTAGTGGAATGTTTCAATATTCCCTTTTTTTTATCAAACCCTCTTAATCTAGGGTTTGCTGACTATTTTCACCAAATTAGCTCTAACTCCCCTTAAACTTTATGAAATCAAATAAAATCAAAGCAAAAAAATATTTAATTCATCCCTCTATCGATTTCAATGCACTTTAGATCATTAACACAGAGTATGGAGCCATACAAACTCATGTAGCAACAAGAAATTATTAAATTTGCAAAAAAACAAAATTTCATACTATTGCTTGATCTCCAAAACACACCAGAGAGTTGCCTCAACCACCCAAGGAAATATTTAAATATTTTACAGCAAAAACTCAATGGTCTCAAATTACTTTTTGAATGAATGTCCGTTCAACTTCCAAACACAACAAAAATTGCAAAGTTGTTGATGCAACATTTACAACATTTACAAAATATGACAATTTGTAACACAAGCGACCCCACATGACAAAAAACATTATCCATGGTCTAAATAGACCTTATTACATCAAAATTGAACTCAAAAACACAAAAATCTATCATCTAACCCCTTTACATGATCAAAGCTAGGTGCCCCTGCACCAGATTCATATTAAATAGTGAATTCCCATGGGATGACATCCAATGTGTGAATCCATTCAATGCCCAAGATTACATGTCACGATAAAATTGAAAGGAAAAAAACATGTTAGATTGTAGAGCATAATCCCCCATGGAAACCTTAAAATTTTGATATGTTTCTTACATGTCAATGTACCACTATTAGCAATCATCACTTTAAATTAGTTACATGGATATTGATAATGTACTTAGTTTTCTTTTCCACTCAAGGGTTAATGAACTTATGAATATTAAGCAACATTATTTGAAATGGTTCAACACCTTCATAGTTAAGGAGAAGGAGGTCCCTAATAATGTGCATGTGCATAGATATTCTAGGAAATAGGTCATTGCCCAAATTGTTTTTATATATATCTTTTTGTCATTTCATTAAATTATTATTTTCTAAATATTAAAAACTAATAGAATAATGGTATGCAATATTTGATTACATTATGAGATAGTTCATAGAAGCTCCATGTTTGATGTAGAATACATGTTTATAAATATATGTACATTTGCATACATACATACATACATATATGTACATACACATATATGTGTATATATATGTATATAAATTGTATATATATATATGTAGGTATGCATGTATATATGTTTGTATGTACATACACACACATATGTATGTATGTATGCATATATGATTTTTTCATTCCATATATATGTTATTGTTTTCTAAATATTAAAAGTAGATGATAATGGTATGCAAGATAAATGTTCATGCCTTTCAAAACCAAAAATCCTTACCTTGAATCCACCCATAAACACTCTCAAGAATCTATAATATTTTCCTCATCCAAATCACTTCAAACATTAACACGACATTCTTAACACTAACTTGAAAGCTATGCTCAAAATTGAAAAAGCCAATTTCAAATTATGGTCAAATGAAATAAATTTCTCTACCACAAATTGGTAACTATAAACTAATAAAAAATAAATAACTAAGCTAAGATCTCACTTTTCTAAAATGATGCAAGATTCTAGGTCACACTGCATAGGGATGCTCCTACATTTAAATACATTGAAATTATAACATGTAAAGACCACTAGATGCATGTTGAGTAGTAGACTAAACTATAGACTAGAGCCCTCCCATTAAACAAAGAAGACCAAAAGTATACTCATTAAACAACATGGTTTCCTACAAAATAACTACATCTTAAGGGGTCTTAATATGATCTGTCTTAAGGGGATCAAAGAAGTTCTCAAATTTTGGTGAAGCTGCCCAAGGCAACCCAATGTTTAAATAATTATAATATACATGATATTTAGTTAAAAACTGACCTGGTTTCCTACAAAACAACCACATATGTAAGGGAAGATATGAGGAATTTTAAAACCACCTTCCTCTTGTTAGGGGTGTTAAAGGCCTCAAACATTTCAAGAGAGGCTTCTCATGGAAGGGGAGGATGAGGGATTCTCATGATAAGATCATGCAAGATTATAATATGAATCATATTTCATGAGAGGCTAGTCAATCAAAATAAGAGATATCTCAATCAATTGTTCCATAAGAAAATGTTGTCAGGTGTGAAGAAAAAATGGTTTTATAAATGATTCAATGGCATTGCACAGTAAAGGTATAATTCAAAGGCTCTACACATCTTTTTCATTCCTTCACGGGCACTACCTTTTTTTACTAACTTACAAGTCCATTAGTCCAAGTGCCACCCAAGCTTCAACATTTTTAGGTTCTAGTTGTCATCACGCTCAGAATGAAGAACCCCAATGTTGTTTTAAAAATTTCAATAAATGATTCTCTCTAAATATAGGTGCATTTCTATAAATTCAAGGGTAGACTATAGATACTATCCTAAATTTTCAAAAGTGGGTTAATATAGGGAGAATGTAGCACTATACATTACATAGAACATAATGGTAAGTTCAAATTATGGTTACTACAAAGCTTGTTATGTTTTAACTTGCTTCACAAATCCCCTTAATCCATCCTATTACCCTAAACTCTAAATCCTAATGCCATCATTTTGTCCTCAGACCTTAATTCATAGATCCTCTTAAGCCATCCTATTACCCTATACCCTAAACCTTAAAGCCATCATTTTTTCCTAGGAACTTAATTCATGGATCCCCTTAAGCCATCCTATTACCCTAAACCCTAAACCATAAACCCTGAAGCCATCATTTCAAGTCCTAGGACCTTAATGAAATTTGGTTGCCATGGGAAACTTCACCAAATTTTATTTCCTTAAGCGATCATTTTGTCCTAGGACCTTAATTCATAGATCCCCTTAATCCATCCTATTACCCTAAACCTTTTGATAACCCTTTAAAATATTAACTTATAGTAAATACATAGAGTTGAGAAAGATAGTGCTTCATGTGATTTACTATGTATTTAGATTGGCATTGATGTAAAAATAATTAGTTAAATCTAGAAGCACTATCTTGCACTTCACCAAATCTTATCCCCTTAAGCCATCAAATGTTTTTTCCTAGGAGTATACTTCATAGATCCCCTCAATCCATCCTATTACCCTAAAGCCATCATTTTTTCCTAGGACCTTAATTCATAGATCTCCTTAAGCCATCCTATTACCCTAAACCCTAAATCCATCATTTCAAGTCCTAGGACCTTAATGAAATTTGGTTTGCTTGGGAAACTTCACAAAATTTTATTTCCTTAAGCCATCATTTTATCCTAGGACCTTAATTCATAGATCCCCTTAAGCCATGCATTAGACAATTAATGAGATTTCACATATCGCATTAACCTATATTTTTTTTTTCATTTACATGCCTTAGACATAAAAGAGACTTACACATTTTTCATTTGTATTCAATTAGGGCATTTATATTGAATGGTTTAAGGGAATTTTTAAACATGTATATTACATTTTGAAATTACAAATTTAATGCAGGTTCTCTTATATCTTCAATATTGACGATATCCATAATACACCTCCACGACCTCCATCTTCACCCCCTTCACCTCCACCTCCATCCACTCCACCTCATAACCCCCCACCTCCACCATGTGAATCTGATGGTGCTCGCTTGCAAGCACGGATTGATGTGAATGTTAGATCCATTCAGGGTCAAATCAACGCTATTCAAAATGAAGAATGTATTCCACCACCTTTGAGGCATTTTGTATCTATGCTGCAAAATATTGTTGATGTCATTAGCTCCATGGATGTGGTCTTAGACAAGCATCAATGATGGCCAGGGGAGAGGAGACAGTCTTATTCTAAAAAGGAAAACACAAAGAAATGAAGAGATGTAGTAGAGAGCTGCAACACTTTATTTTAAGACAATGATCTTATTGAATTTTTGCAGTTCACACTAAAAATGATCATATTTTCATAAATAATTTGACCTTGGATGGATATTTTATAAAGAATTTGGTTGGATGGATCTATTAATTAATATCATATTAACTTTTTAATTGGTATTTTTTTAATTCTAATTTTTAGAGGTTTATCTATGATGGATTACATTCACACATTTTTAAATTTCTTAGGAATGTTTTGATATAATTATTTTCTGATACTTAGAATTGTTTTGATATACTAAATCCTAAACCCATCATCTTTTCCTAGAATATGGAATTTTTTTATATACTAAACCCTAAACCCTAAAGCCATCATATTATTCGGTTTCCTTGAGCAACACCAATTAAATTTTATCCCCTTAAGACATCACATTTTCCTAGGACCTTCATTCATAGATCCTCTTAATCCATCCTATTACAACCCCTTAAGCCATCCTATGAGGTTCCCTTAAGCCATAAATTTTTTTCCTAATAAAAATTATTAATGATGTAATTTTTAATGAGATTTCATATCACATTAATGAGATTTTTGTGTATGTTTTAAGTTTACTTTTTAGTATGTACATACATGTATGAAAATTGCATAGTTAGATCTTACATTTTGAAATTTGTATGTATTGTTGGCAAGAGACACTTCAATTATGCTTTGGTGTTGTCATTGATGGCAACCCTAGTCAATAATTGGATCTGCATGACAACATTTTCTTATACCGACAGTCAGATTGAGGATAGTCAGGAAGAACAGAGCATCCGACAGTTTGGTGTTCAACGATTCACATGTAGATTTCTAGTTGTTATCTTGAGTTGTGGATCTCACGAAAGGTGCATTAGTGTATTTCTTGTGTTATCCTAAAATCTTAGAGCCTCGTACCAAGTCATGTGTAAGTTGGGAGATCCGGTTGATACTTTTTTGTTTATCAGTATTTTTGGGCCGACTCAGTTGATAAAATGTGGTGTGGATGTTCAAGGAATGTTTATTTGAATATTTTTGTGTTTGACCATTTTGTTTTGGGTCCAAGCTAAGTTGTGGATGATCATTGTGGATGTGCATTGGATAATTCTTAAGTTTTGAGCCGACAGTTGCTAATATTTTTAAGTTTTATTAAAGTCGACTTGTTGTGATTAAATTTTTAATCACGGATAAATATGTATGATCTATTATATCATTTTGATGTGTATGGGTGGTGTGTCGATGTGTATTGTGATTATCAAGAGTGTTAGAGAAATTTTATGCACAGTTTCACTTGTGCATAAAGATTGTGTGATGCTAGTCAAAGCAGAGCAAAGCAGAAGTGTAGTATCAGTCAGAAGGACAGAAGATCGCCAACTGAGCCTAACCAGAACTGTAATCAAGCATTTTTAGATGCTATTATTTCAATTCATTCTCTTAGATCTAATCTGAATCTCTGTAAGGAAGTGTTCCATCCTATTTTGAGCAGTGAGCCTAAATGCAAGTGCATTCCCATTTTGTAAACTTCTTTTTGAGTATACTCAGATTATATTGTGGATTGGCCATCCACTGTGGTTTTTCCCCTAACAACGTTTCCACATAAAAATATTTGTGTTATGGTGTTGTGGTTATTTTCATTATGTTTCTACATATTTCTTTTGGTTGAATGTTTAAAGTGGGTTAATGATCAGAATAATAAAGTTAATTTTTGCAAAAAACTGATTCAACCCCCCTCTTAGTGTTGCTTGTTTCCAACATGTATATGATCAAGTTAAATGATGTATGTATGTGTATGTACATGTATCCTATATTTTTTACACTCATGTATGTTAATGATGTATGTATGTGTATGTCTATGAGATTTCATATCACATTAATAAGTGTTTTGTGTATGTTTTAAGTTTATTTTTTAGTATGTGTACATGTATGAAAATTACATAGTTAGATCTTACATTTTGAAATTTGTATGTATATGATCAAGTTAAATGATGTATGTATGTGTATGTACATGTATCCTAGATTTTTTACACTCATGTACATTAATAATGTATGTATGTGTATGTATGTTAATGATGTATGTATGTTAATTTTTTATAATTTTTATAGGTTCATTTATATACATCATGGATCAATTTGGCATTAACGATATTCTTAATGATTCACCTATTCAGCCCCCCCTCCACCCCCTCCACCTCATAACCCACCACATCCAGTATCGAGATCCGATGAGGCTCGCTGTCGAGCCTGGATCAATGATAATGTTATATCCATTTAGAACCAAATCAATGTTATTCAAAACAAAACATTGGTTTCTCCACACTTGAGGAATTTTTCATCTACAATGCGAAATGTTGTCGATGCCATTAGGAATATTGATTCAGCATAAGATAGGCATCGATTCCATCAGAAGGATATGAGATAATTTTATTCAGATAGTCTCTCCTAAAAAGATAGATTGGACGTAAAAATAACAAAATCCCACCTTGCACCTTCTTTTACCAACCCTGTCACTAATCAACCTATTCCTACAAATAAACCTAGGATATCCATGAGGTGGTGTAGACATCCACAAATATCTGCACATTTTTGCGAGCGATGGTCATGTGCCATAGCAAAAAGGACCATTTGCTTGACATGTGATTAATTCATGATAAAATGGACTTAATGAGGTCTTAATCTAGTGTTGTGAAGTATTTTATGCATCCACACTAGGTCTTGGACCCTTGAAAATTGAACAACATGCTTTTAATGGTGTTTTGTAAAGGCGTTGTAAAGTCTTCTAAAGGAATTTCACGCTTGTCTAGAATTAATTAACTTATTTCTCCCTAATTCAACATTATAAAATATGTTCAATAATATCATTACATCAATATAGATGGTTCTTAATGTAAACTTAATGATAAGCTAGTGTTCTAATGTGTCTTGCATGTTCACATTGGTTTTTGTGCCCTTCTAGGCTATGTGGACCTAATTTTAGTGTTGTAAAGTGTATTTAATCACACTTTCGCACTGATTTATGTGTCCCAAACCCTATTTGACATTTACATCATCACTAATAGGTCCTAATTAACCCATATTGTGCATCATGAGGCTTTAATTGATCAAATACCTGACAAGATTGCAATTTAAACCTTATTTCCTAATTCCTTGGCTTCTTAGGTGTCAGAATGGCCCCTATGGGACCCATTCGCCATGTATGGTGAATTAGTCCCATCCAGGTGGGACCCATTTGCCATGTGTGGAAAATGAGTCCCATCTAGCCCCATTTTGACCTTTGAGTGGGAAATAAAGTGAAATTTGAATTAATTTTGCTTCATGTTGGCCTGTGATGAGGTATTATCGGGTATTAAGGCACAATTGTCTATAAATAAGTTTTTTCATCCTTATTTAACATCTAACAACTCATGATTGCATCTCTCATCTTGAATTCAACATCTATCTTCTATCTCAAGTCAAGCAACTTAGGGTTTCTCCATTAGAAGTTTTCAAGTTAGCTTTCTAAAGCATTCAAGGGTTGAATCTTCATGTTATGTTGTAGAATTTCAAGATAAAATCACCATGACAAGGTAATCATCTCCATTTATCCATGTTTCATTACTTTATTTAATCACTTTGGTTTAATTACCTAAACAAGGTTTGACTAAGGCAAACCCCTATGCCCCAACCTTCAACATATCTCTCTTTTTTCTTGTTTGTTTGTAGATTTAGGACTCTTAGAGGCTTAGGATTGAAATTTTCATTTAAAATTCATTCAATTTATTTCTTCATCATTCAAGTCAAAACATCAACAAAAAGTCACTTTTAGACCCGGATCCGACAGTTTAAGAAGCATAGACCTGTAGGAGACAGAAGTGCAAATCTAACTCCAGAGAATCAACTCTTGATTTTGCAGATTCTTATAGGCAGACTAATTTTCCACCCATGGAAAATGATTCCCATATGTAGGCTTGAAAAGTGGTTTCCTCATAATTCAACTCTCACAGTCAGAAATAGGTTTCTGGAAGATTTCACCAAAAGCAGGACTAATTCGCCATGCATAGAAAATCAGTCCCAATGGCCATTAACAAAAGTTTCTGAGACATTCTAGAATCTTTCAGTGACATCAATCTGCCTCCAGGTGCACTCTATTCAGTCTCATCAATTTATGTTTTCATTTGCTTAAGTTTCTAGTTCATACTTGCAATCAACACTATGTTTTCCAGCATCTTACATTAGAATAGTTTACATTCATTCATTTGCATTTCTAAGCATTCAAACACATCCTCAAACACACTTCACACTCCTCTTTCCATTTCTTTTAGTGTTAACAAAGTCATTTTGGTCCATTATCCTCTCCTCCTAGGTGAAAAACCCTAGGAAGGAGCTAGAGATCTTGGGTACCCAAAATATTTGTTACATTTTGGTGAACCTAACATTTGTATCCCTTATTTTCTTATTTTGGAGTCCCTTAATCATCCTAGAAGTAGCTTGCATTGCATTTTGCATTCTAGGGTTTCACTTTTGCATGTGTAAAAAGTGTATTTAGGTTGCATTTCTAGCATATAAATCCATTTACATTTGCTGAAAATCTGCATTTTTCACTTAGGTTTGCATCTTGGAACTCAAAATTCATAAAATTCAAGCACAAATTTCTAAATTTTTTGCAAAAGGTCCATATTGGGACTCATTCGCCACCTTGGGCGAATCAGTCCCTTCTAACCCCTAAAACAACACTTAACAAATCTCAAAAAATTGTTTTTAGGCTTATGATTGGTGCCTCAACCTATATATATCAGTTAGTTGCATTTATGTAGCATTCATTTGATAAAATATAGCCTTAATTAGCTTATTTCATACATAGTTTAAATTGCACATTTGCATTCTCATCCTATTACATAGCATAATTAGTCAATTGTTATTTGAAAATTGCATTTTATTTCAGACTTTTATATTGCATTTTGAGTTAGCATAGATTGTTATTTCAAAATGTTAGTTAATAAGTGTTGATTCAAAAATTTGACAAGGTAACAGTGTCTTATGGGAAACTCAATTTATGGGGGACCTTTTGTGCTAAACTAAGTGACCTCTGGGTTTTTAGAGAAGCAAGCTTCTTCTATAACGAGGTTTTGGAAAGGGAAAAGGAAACAAATATAATAAAATAAAATCTAACCTAAGGTGATGCACTGATACTTAATGATAGGCATGGTAAATCATAGATCTAAGGGCCTGATTGGTATTTGTAGTATTCCAAAAAGGTAGAAACTAAATATTAAAGTACAGATAATCCATTCATTGACATAAAATAACATTGCATACATTCCTACTGCCAAGACGAGTCATTAGACATGATCTAGATCAGCAAACTTGCATTCAATATATATAGAATTTCTCAAATGAAATATCCAGACAATAGTGGCACAACTTAAAGTTTAATCAAATAGCATGAAAGAATAGAGAGGTCAAACAATTTGCACAGTCTGAAAGTCTTTTGCAATAAAATAAAAGAGTAATAAAGGCCTAGCGTATTTTCCTAAAATCAATGTTCCTTCAAAATCCAGACCCTTCTCTCAAAATAGAGAGAAGTATATATATCAGAAAACTCCCACTGCCTGTAGAGGCAAAACATAAAATATTTCACGATCTCTGGCAATGATGCAAAAATAAGTATATTCCCCAAGCCATTACAACATAAAAGATTCAAAACCAAGCATCCGGTCATCCCAGGCTCAAGTGCATCCTCTGCAAATGATGGCAGTGGTCCTGAAAAGGTTAAACAAACAAGTGTCATCATCTCGTGAAGTAATTATGACACACGGTGGCCAGTCACAACATTTGGCTTGCTTGATTCATCACCCGAATACGAGACCCGCCTAAGAGACACGTGGCAGCATAGCGCTGCCCATGTGAACCTTTATCTTTCACCACTGGAGACTTGGGCCAAGGTGACATGTGTCAAGTGGGCAGAGCTCGATCCAAAAGTGGAGGAAAGCGATCATTGGTCAGGCGAAAAAGAGACACGTGGCAGCATCTCGCTGACCGCTATCATTATTCCATCCTTTCACTGAATGATTGCGCAGGATAGACACATAGAAAAAGTCATTGCAAACACCGATCGTGGGGCCCACCAAAATTCCTTGGGAATGAGAGCTACATGGCACTTGAGTGGGGCTCGATGAGGAAGCAAAAAAGAATGATCAAAATGGCCCACAACTACGACACGTGGTAGCCTAGTGGGGATTTCTGAAATGCGAAGGAAAGGAAACCTCTAGGGAGCACAGAGCAAACACATGGAGGGAGCCGCAAACTTTGACAAAAAGGTTGAGGAGGCTACTTTGTGATGCACAGGCCGATACTTAGAGCAAAGATATACCTGAAGGGAGCTTGTTGAATATTTATTCACAGCTTTTGGTGATTACCAGGGGCATTTCACTTGAGGAATGGAGAACCCAAAATTTCTCTAGTTTACAAACCAAAGCGCCATTCGCCAAGTGAAAAAGTCAGAGTTTGGAAAGAGCCACCTGCAGAGGTGACCATTCATCCTCAGATGGCCTTACTATGTTGTACAAATTCTCTTGTACTCCACCTAGGTCAATCATTTCCTTATGAGGCAACACATTAGGTAAGTCGGCCCCTGCTTCACAATGGAATAGTAGCTACGCAAGCGAATGAATGATGCCTTCAATGTCTATTGTGGTGGGAGGATTATTGAAATACCTGAAAGCATCTGGATCACTCTCCTTTTCTATTATTTTTGCAATCTATTCAACTATAGGGATGGATCCATCCTTAAGGAACGGGGACGACAGACCCATCTCATTTCACTTGGAGAAACTCTCTTGCATGTTGTCCATTGTCTTGTTTAGAGTAGCTCTGACCACTTTGGTGCACTAGAAGGCAGAGTGGAAATGGATAAACTTTTTTGTTGTCTAGGAAGCAACATCCCAATCTTCAATTCTTGTCTTGGCAAGGTCTTCATCAAAGACTGAATATAGCTCGGTCAGCAGATCTTTTGCTTCCAGAATGTTTTCCAAGATAAACTGTGGGAATTGCTCAATTGTATCATGAGCCTCTTGGATTAGCCTCAATGCTTTGGCGATGAATCAGAGGGTGGGTTGTAGTGCTAGGAAAAAAGTTATAATATTTTCCCAATGAGAAATGTACAACTGCCTAACCAATGGAATAATATCCGGCTATGTAGGGGAGGACAAGAGGGAGCTTTTAAGAGAAGCGATCTTCGCGTCCCTTAAGTTAATGGCCTCAATCAAATTTTCCCTTTTCCTTTTCTCGGATGCTAGTTTCTCTACAGAGCTGCTCATTTCTTTATGCCAGTTTTCCTCGACTCGAGAGGGGTTTGTCAAATGCATGTCTAGAGAGGATTTTGTCTCCTAAAGCTCTTTTTCTAATTGGGCCTTTTGGTCCTTAAACTCGACAACTTTCCCCTGTATCTTTTGCTCAGATTGAGCTTGCTGATGCTCTAAAGCCTCATTCTTTTATGCTATTCCTTGATTATATTCAATGCGAAGCCGCTCCAGCTCTTCATTCCTCACCTACAAATTTTTCTCCACCTCCAGATTCTTAGTACACAGCTCATCAACCATAGCAAGGTCGATAGTCTAAACCTTCGCAAGCTCACCCTGAAGTCTATTTCTTTCATTCTCTACTGTCAGTGCCCTTTCTATCAAATGTGAAACATCCACTTATAGGGATTTCTCCTTTTTCTCCAAAAAGCTATCCTTTTCCTTTACTGATTTAAGCTGCTCATCTCTTTTCTTCAGCTGGCGACCAGTTTTAAGGAAGTCGGAGGTGACCACCCATTGTGTTTCCTCCATAAACTCAACCTTATCGTGGGGTTAGGCCACCTTCATTTCAAGCCCTACTACATATATTTTATAGTCTTCTGGGTGCATCTCCCCTTATGGCTTGGTTACCGTCGGGACATGGTTGCAAACATCAGCTCTTGTTGAGTCTCATCAGAGAGAGTTTAAATTTTTGGCTTAGTAGAAGTACTATCATCCTTTTCCTTGCACTTTTGCATTATATTTGTACGTGCTTCCTTTTCACAGTCAATTTGCACCATGAATTAGCCCGGTGACAAGATCAGCCCACTTGCGAAAGGAGCACCAGAAGGTAGGGCATATGGATAGCTAATTTTGATAGGCCCTGGCATTTTCTTTTTCTGGAGAGTGACAGTTTGTGAGGAGAAGGGGGACATATTCCAAAGCTTGGTTTGAGAACTAGCAGAAGGGTTTGCCACTTTCCATGGCTTAATTGGTGAACCGGTGGGAGGACTCATGGGTTGGAATGGTGAAGGAGTTGTCATCGTGGATTCGGCCTACTGTGTGGGAAGAGGAGGATTTAAGATAATAGTAGAAGTAGGGGTGCCCACAGAGGGCACGCCTTCAAAAAGTGAGGCAAGGAGGCCCTAAGAGGAAATAGCTAGCGTAAGGGTTCATAGAGGAGTAAAGGCGGGTGGAGTGATTTTTGAGAACTGGGCAAAACCTCCAGCATTCTTTGGATCAAAACTAGGAAACGGAGGGCCAGTACTCATGGTAGGGATTTCTGCGGAGATAGTAGATGATACCAAGAATTGAGAAGCAAGAGAAGAAGGAGAAAAATTTACCTATTCACTGGTCGATGGCGGCTTCAAAATTGTTAGTGACTCTTCCTCGTCTTCAGGCTCCTGGCTAGCTTCAAGCACCTGTCTTTCAAAGGGTTCTTGCGAACTCTCTCCGATAATGGTCTTTGTATGCTGCCGCTTTTCCAGTGGGGTTTCCTTGGCCTCAACAGTCACTATTATTTGTTGTTTTAGTACTCTGGCTACCTTGGTGGCTCAAGTGACAGTATGTGAATCCCTCGATACATTAAACTGCACATTTGTGGCTATAGAAATGAGTTGTTCAGAGCTTTTATCTTGTGGTGCAGAGGATGTAGAAGTCACTGCTTCTTCTTATTCTTGTTCTTTGGATTCACCTTCTGGGACATTACCTTTATTGGCGCTAGAGTTGGGGCTGGGATGCCTCTCATCCCACCATTTTTCAAAATCTTTGTCATCCTTCAAGCTTTCATAAGGGGCATCCAATTTCCTTATTTCTTGGCAATATTTCTAGAAAGCTTCTATCTTCTGATCAATCCATTCCTCATCCTTTCACAACTGGTTGTACATGGTACAATCCATCTGGACACTATCCTTATCCACCACCATAGCAAAGTAAAACTTGTGCCTAGATCTTTGTTATCCTTTGTGGGAACAATTGCTAGTTCAACAAAAATTTCATCTTTGTCTGCCTGCGGGTTGCGCCTCTTTTCCCAGTAGGGTCGAGGAACATGAGTAACCTTCATGTGCAACTTTGGCATTTCATTGAAAGGGTTATTATCCCATTTATCACATACTAAAACCAACCCTAAATGAGCCAATTTATCCTGTAATAGTTGATCCAATTAATTCTTTCAAAGGGTCACCGTTTTGAAATTCTTTGGACAAGTGAAGAATCTCTTCCTCTTGACACTTGGGCTATTGCAAAAAGTATAATCAATGACACATACCTTCTGATACATTTCAAGCGTGAGCACCCGATTGGTGATGTAGGCCGGGAGTAGGAAAGTTTGACCGATGAAGCCCCACATCTGGAGAATGGTGAAATCCACTCCGAAGAACCAGTCACAAGCAGGACTAAAACTCTGCATATATCTAGTCTGATCTATGTTCAGCTGGACTATGTCACCCCCTCCAGGTTGTAACTCTTGTAAGACGGGAGTTATAAAATAATCTAAAAATGCATAGTAATCATATGGCATGGAAAGAAAGGGTGTCCATGTGGATACTGGCCTCCTCTTCTGCTTCTCACCAAAAATTGTCAATTCAAAATATCTGCCAAAGAAATCAGGGTTTTGATGCAGGAACATGTAAACCAAGAAGGAGAGAAATCTAAACTTTCCCTCCACTAGGTACTTTTCTATTTGTCATATCATTTCCTCCATGAATTTGGTGAAATCATACCAGAAGGTATCGTGTTGTTTGCGAAATTGACAAGTCGGCCCTAGTTGAAAGGCTTCCACCATCTCATCGAAATCTTGGCCACACACAAACGCTAGAATTGACAAGGCATCATGCATGTCTTCGTGAAATGAACTGTGCGGCAATGGGATACTCGACAACCTAGTGCCTAGGATTCCTTTCCTACAAATTTCCTCCATCAGGAAATCTGAGCTCTTTTTCATCGCCTTCCACATTTTTTCTCCTGTAGCAAGAAAGGAATCAATTTGCTCCCTTCTTTTACTTGGGTCCGGGATACATAGCATATGCCAAATGGCTTGTGGGCTGATATGAACACTTAAGGTTTGACCCTCAATGCAACGTGTGTTAGGGTTATAACGCTGAATGGCGGCATCAACTATCTCCAAGCAATAATGTACTAGTGGGACCATGTATTGTGGAAGACCACTATACCAAACCTTCTTTGATGTCGATGTGTCTCCCTTAGGTGATTTCATCCTTGCTTCTCTTAAGGATTTAGGGATTTTTACGAGTTGTGGGTCATGAATATTATCCCATTTCTCCTCAACCCTTTTATGGTTTCTATAATCTTTGGGTCGATCCAGCTGTATCGTATTCGCCCTCTTTGGCTTGCTTGGTATACCAGGTGTGGCATATGATAAATTTTCATAGATATACACATCTTCTTATGACCGTATAGCATTAAGCAAATCCTAGCCAATCTCCTCCTAAATTTTTTGTTATGAACTCTCCGACATTTTTCTTCAAATGAAAGATTCGGTGGGTTTTGAACTCTTCGTAATTTTTACTCAACTCTGGATATGCTGAAAACTTCTCTTCACTTGGCTTGGCGTATTTCGAAAGACATTAAGCATTAAAAGCTTTTTCATGCAATATTTTTGCTATCTTTTCTCAAGGTGGTGGAGGATAGTAAGCTTTTGCATTCAATTTGGCATGTATCGTTAATTCCTTAGCTTGTGTAAAAATGAATTACTTTCCATTTCAAGGTGGAAAGAATTCATTATTGCATTTGACAACCGTGTGATATACTGTGATTTTCTTGAAACTTGAGCTGGCAATTTTCCTTCTAACCTTGCGTTAGTAAGTGTTGGCAATTAATATCCCAGACATAATGATTAAGCCGAAGCAAACGACCACTGCCTGAAAAGATATGAATCCTATCTTGGGCTCTGGGAAATGCCTGTGAGGTGACACAATAGCCTACAGACCATGCAGCTTACTGCTGATGAACGCCGCCATTTTAAATCTAATTAATTAGCTCTTATTAACTTAGCACACATTGAGTCGTACTTCTACAAATGTAACTAGTTAGGAAATGTGAGCAAACACAGGCACGCATTTCAAGTTGGAACTTGGTTATCATCGCATTTTCTCGAGAGGCAGATTAGCATTCCTTTCCTCTTTTTTCTATAAATAGGTCGCTAAGTAGTGAGGAAATCACACTCACACTTTTTAGCAAACTTTAGCAATAGGTCATTGGTGCAACATTTAGCTTCAGTAAGTGAGTTTTCCCATAGGCTAGGTGGTAGGAAAGTATTAGGAGTAGTTAGAAGGTAGCAACATTGTGTCAGTACCATGGACACTCCCATTAGGCTAGTTTCTTAAAAGTTGCAAACAACTTTCCTCTGAGAGATTTCAACTAGGTATTTGAAAAGGATGACCAAAAATAAGCACTACCTAGTTTTGATAGCCATAAAATTGTAGAAGTTGTTAAAACCAACTTCAAAGTCCAAGAACACCTACATGCAAAGAGATACCTGTCACAGGGAAGAAAATGGAGGAAAAAGAAAGCGAGGGTTTGAAGCTCTATAATATGAAAGATGTATTAATAGAACAATAGAATGAAATATAATTTACATAGATCAATCCTTAAAAGGATATCATGCAAAACCTAAAATTAACCCTAATAGGTAGACATTTAATAATTAATATAATTATTAAATGTCACAATATGCAAACTAAAGTGAAATCTTAAGAAAGGAATAAAGGTAACTTAATTCACATAATTAAGTTAAAACCTTTACTCTAACACCCCCCCTTAAGATGAGCAAGAGTGCAGCTACAAACAAGTGCAAGAAAGAAAAAGTAACTACAATGCATGAAAGTAAATTTGGGTCCTGGCAACTAGGCCTGATCAGGTACCCGAATACAACCAAATCTCTGTAAAGTGGAGTAAAGGAGAAAACCTCATGGGAACAAAACTCCCCCCCAAAAGAGAGAAAAGAAAAGAATGAAATGCACTAATGAAAGAAGGATATGAGGTGGATTACATAATACCCCCCATATATAGCTTCTATCATATAAGTACATATACAATGGTCTCCATAGGAGAGATATAAAGAGACAAGAAGGCCCCCCCACAATGAAGAAACTCATGTCGCAATGGTAGATGCCTGATGTAGAATCCAAAAGGAGATCCTTAAGCGGCAGATAATATTCCTCCCCTTGGGAAGAAATGGATCCAAAGGACGATGGCGAAGAAACCCTGTGAAGAGTGATGAACCAATCTATCTCAAGATGTGTCCCATGATAGGATGTTGGAGAATCTCTCTGTCTAAACTGAAACAGATGATGCCAAATCCAAACTGATGTGGAGAATCCTGAAATGCAACCTTTCAATGCACGGATAATGGTGGGCGTATAGTGATAACCTAACTGTCAAGGTAGAGGAGATGAATGTCCTCAAAATAATCCTCCAAATCTACAATATAGGACTCCACAAACAAGAAAGATATGTCTGAAACATAAGAGTCCAAAGTAGCTATGTCTGGAAGATGAATGATGCCCTACTGCACTAAATCAGGAACAACAGGAGATGCTAATGAAGTCTCAATCTGAAGAGTGGGAACATGAATACAAGTCTCTAAACCATCGACACATGCAAGATATGTGATATACTCAAGCTCCTCCAGAGTACAGTTATCATAGGGTATGAAATCTACATCTGCAAGAAGGATGAGACAATCTACAATGGGATCCTCTAGGAATGAAGAGATATTAGAGTCTCCAAAAAACTCCCAAAGATGTTGCCAAAGTGTGTGAGGACAATGAATGTCGGATAAAGCACACAAAGTGTCAAAATAAACACTACAACCAATAACCCCTACAATCTGATCTCGAATAATAACCCATGCTGATAAACCCCTTGAAGTTTCTGGTGTAGGTATGAGTCGATACAAATAAGGCAAAATATTGAGCCACCTACAATGTGTAAGTATGCCTATTGCCCATGGCTCATAATTATTCTTATCCAAGTTGATCATAGAAGGGTGAATAGAAAAACCCATGATAACTCTTCAAATTAAAAAATCAAAGACTAATGATCTCAATATTGATAAAGCAGATCAAATAAAGCCATCTCACGCAAACAGATCCTTTCCAGGTGCCAAAACGTCCAAGTAATTAATAGAATTGTGAAAACAAAAAATACTAAATAAAATGTACCTGGGGCATATTCTAGAAAAATAAACTACAGATCTAAATAGATCACTCAAACACCTTTCCAACACCTATTCGTTTACGCAAAATGGAGTCCGGACACAAAAGTTATGCCCTCGGGAGTGCAAAAAGCATGATCTAACTTTGACTAAGAAAAAAAGAAAAAAAGGGAAAAATCATGAAACCACACCTACATCATCAAATTGACATCAAAATTATCTTTCCAACAGTATCTCATTTTTGAAAAACGGAGATCGTATGCCCATTTTACACCCAATTTACTAAAAACAGTTGAAAATGCCCAATTAGGCCTCCTTCAAGCCCTGGGGGCTAAAAAAAATTTTGGCCCCTAGTCCTCTCAGAGACCAGGGGGCTAATCCTCAGGTTCAAAGGCCAAAGCCCCTGGTCACAGATGTGACTGCCGCAGGGACTAGCCGGGCGGCAGGGAGCTTATGTCGGCAGGTGGTCACATGAACAACCATGAGCGGGGGCCTTGGAGCCACGAGGGCTGAACAGTAGGAACGGCGACAGTGGGTGTTGCCACCGGTGGCTCGGTGGTGGCTAGTGGCTGCTAGGTGGTGGGCAGGTGGTGGCCGCTTCTGAACTGGCGGCGCCCGAAAAAAAACAAAAAAACCTTTTTTTAATTTTTTTTCAAGTTTTGACCTCAAAAAGTGTGCCCTTGGGCTGTATAGCCTTGGGGCAAAAAACATTTGCCTCTCTAGTCAACTTTGTCCAAAATGGATGAATGAAAATTTGATTTAGGGGTTTTTGGGCACTGCAAACTCAATGGCGAGGTCTATTTGGGCCCAAAATGAACCCAAAGCATGATGTATGCTAGATCCACAATAAATCAAACTAAAAACCTATGAAAGCCAGATCCAACCCTCGTAGCTCCAAATTATTCAAAACAAGAATAGGCTACAGTAGGTCCGCTCTTATACCATGTAGAATTTTTCAAAACCAACTTCAAAGTCCAAGAACACCTGCATGCAAAGAGATACCTGTCACAAGGAAGAGAATGGAGGAAAAAGCAAGAGATGGTTTGAAGCTCTGTAATATGAAAGATGTACTAACAGAACAATAGAATGAAATATTTACAAAAATCAATCCTTAAAAGGAGATCATACAAAATCTAAAAGTAACCCTAATAGGTAGACATTTAATAATTAATATAATTATTAAATGTCACAATATGCAAACTAAAGTGAAATCTTAAGAGAGGAATAAAGGTAACTTAATTAACATAAATAAGTTAAAACCTTTACTCTAACAAAAATGGGTTTTGGGTAGGGACTGCACAGAGTATGAGGACAAATACCATGTAAACACTGATATCTGCTCACAATTTGTTGCGTCCATGTTAGACATTGGTATCCCCAGGCCTCTAATTTTGAAGTTGGTCAAGGAATTTTTTTTGAAAAAGTACCTAAATGGTCTAGGTGAGGTCATCGTTCATGCTGTGTATGGGGTAGGCCTGCCAACAACCAGTGACCTCTGGCGCTACATTGAGGAAGAAGCAGTCATTGTATGGCTGTCGTTTCTTAGTGGATTCTGCCTCTAGACACACAATGAGCATCAGTGGAGGGTTACCCAAGCCTTGCACTTTTTGCTCCGCAACTACAATGTAGTTCCATTCTACAACATTGATTAGTACACTGACTTCAGGAACCTGGTGTTCCCTCCGCCAATGGTGGTTGCTCCAAATGATTCTGCGTCTATTGTTGAAGTACCTACTGATGAAGATGTGATAGACGCTGCCATTAATGCATCAATTGTTGCTGCCCATGCTCTTGGATGAAATGCCTCCTGGCTCTTTGCTTTTTGTTGTTAAGAATACACCACCCATTTATAGTTTTTGTATATAAGCATGAAAAAGGGCATAGACATAGCATATATGAAAAGAATAGCACGTATAATCATATACTTTTTGAATTATGGCATATAATAAAATCCACAACTCTCTCTTATTTTTGCATATCTATTGTATGGGTTCTTTTTCATTAGCATATTTTCATATTTCCTTTGCATATGGGTGTATTTCCTGATTATTTTTGTAAAGCAATTCCACTGCTCTACTCTCTACAATCATGGGTTACTTCCACTGAAACATGAACTAATTTCTAAAAAGACCGGCCAACACAAAGGGAAAGAAAATAAAAGCATATTCACATATGTACAATAATAAAATTTGGCACTTAATGGAACAACTTAAGATGAATCCCATTGACCAGGATTCCCAAGGGTTCTTGTTCTATGCTTTTTAACTCAAAAGTGTTATGCTTTTTGCATTGAATGATTTTAAAGGGGCCCTCCCATAGGCTATCAAATTTTCCATGCTAACTTGGCTTAGCAGCCCTTTCATTATATTTCAGCACCAAGTCTATGCACTTTAGGCCTTGGTCGGAAGCCCTCTTGTCAAACCATCACTTGACCATTTGTTGGTGGTTTGTCATGGCTATTAAGGAATTCTCCCTTTTTTCCTATACTTCTAACAGTTCAAAAAGCCAAACCTCCATGGCGCCATTTTGTTCTAACTCGAGGGATTTCAACAATTCAAGCACTGGAATCTTCATAGATATAGGCAAAAATGCCTCTTTTCCGTATACTAACTCATAAGGAAAAGTCTTA
>VDFB02039066.1:0-23862 GCA_007258455.2 Sequoia sempervirens
CGAGAAAACATTCTTTTCCTCACTTCAATTTCATCAGCCGCATCAGCCCAATAATCCTCAATGGTGGCCTTATGTTTGAATTCTTTTGACAACACCCACTTGATGTTATGATGCGGGTCATAGTGTTGTCGACTTGTATGATATGAGAAATGATAAAACTGAAGTTCACTTTCAGCCTCTCTAGCTGCCTGTATTGAGGGACACACCTCATCCGAGTTGCCCATTACAATTGGAAATTCTATCCCTCCCTTCTTTTTTTTCTTCTGAATCTTATCAAAGGCAAGCAGTTGCCTTGATATCTCTAGCATCAATATTCTATCTGTTGGGTACTTAGGCAGCCTATAAGGGTATGATGAGAAACCTTGCAGCCTAATGTAAGAAAAACTCGGAAACTGTATGAACCAACACCCATACCTCTCGATTAACTCCTGGGCATCTCTAGAGATTCTGTGATGTAACCGCTCCTGAAGCAATCTCGTAATATACATGGTGAATGAATCGTTGACACGCTTGTAGTGGGTTGTGCTCGATAGGTGCAACTGTGGACAGGCATCATATATCTTAAACTGGTGAGAGCCACATCCAACAGGCTCCTTGTAAGATATTCCCCTGTACTTCGTCATCCGTGCCAACATATAAATGATATAGGAACTCATGTAAAATGTCTTCGTTCTTCGGAGGCCCAGGAGCTGCTCGTGCAAATTATCACTGATCATCTCGGCCCAATTGACATAGTCCTTCCCTTCTAGCACCAGGTTGATGTAGTAAAACATCCAAGGCTCAAAAATAAATGACTGTGCACAGCCTCCAACCCGACTCAGCATCATGATGAGATCACAGTATTCCTGCTTCAAGTCATCCGCTATGATCTGTTTGGGCAACTTCGTTTGAGAAGGCTTAGGAGTGCTCATCCAGTGGGTGTTAATTGTATCCATGCATCGCTCAAAAGCAGAAGCATACATCCGCTCCGCTCGTTCCTTGGATTTATAAATCATATTCCTGTGCACCGGGATCCTGAAAGCTTCACCAATGGCTGCCAGAGTAAGATTAGCTAGCACTTGGCCATCTGGTGATAGGATCGACCGGTGTTCCTTCTCGTAGCAATTAGCACACTCCATCATCAGCTCCGAGCATTGAATGGCTGGCGGAAAACCAGCAGTTGCATATAGTCCGCTTCGAACAATGTTGTGCGAAGTGGTCGAAGCCCGATGACTTCCAATTCCAAACATCCTGTTCTTGAAGGTCTCTAGGTTGACGGAGCCCAAGTTGGTGTCCGTCAGCTTGCCCAACTTTGAAATAAACTTTGATTTTGGCATGAATGTTTTACTCAACTTCTTGATCACAGCCTGCCTAGATGCACCATTGTCCTTGCCAGTCGCCCTTGCCTCAGCCATCTGCAAACAATAACATTCATCAGCAATTTAGTTCATAAAAATAAAATATGACATTGCATAGGGGCTGCAGTCGACTTCTAGAAGCTGCAATGACTTTCTTATTTGCAAACCTCAGCTTCTTCTTTTCAATAAATTCGAACTTCCACACTTAGAACAGACTTCTAAGTGGACTCTAGTGACTTCACTTCACTACTCTTAATCAGCAACTTGAACTTTTATAACTTCGTACTTTATATCAGCAATCAGCAATCAGCAATCAACCAATTTGCACTTTGAAAACTCTCAGCAACTTCACCCCAAGGCATCCCCTTCAACTAGCAATTTCCACTTCAGCAATGAATTAAACTAGCAAAGTCATACCTTTCAACTCTAACCAGCAAGTGCGCACTTCTTAAACTCTTGGACTTCAGATTTTGCAAAGCTCAGCAATAAGCTCAAGTCGTACCTCACAGCACAAGCAACTTCTCCGGCAACACTTCACTACTTCACTTAGAGCAAATTCCACTTCTTTAGCTGTGGAAACAAGTGAGAAACTTATCCATTTTATAGCCAAAATTCGAATTCTAGAAGAAGTTAATTTTAGCCAGTGCATTAAACTTCCACTACTCCACTTCAAAAATTCGAATTTTCCCTCTCTGGGATTTCTGACACTTGTCTCCAGTCGTCGGGAATCTTGTTCTTCTAGAAACTTGACTTTGACTGGCGTCTTTGAATTTGTTTTAATTTAAATTCATCCTTTTAACTCACCAGCCGGAGCTCTATCACTTGAATTCGAATTCAACTTCTCCTCTGCTCTGAAAAATTCATCACTGAAAAATTCAATCAAAAATATCTAGGCAACTGACTTCAGATTCATCATTCGAAGAAAATTCATCTTGAAAGCACATTTTATTCATCTTTGCCTTAGAAAATTTTAAATTTTCACTTAGGAAAGTTCACAATTTGAGCCCTGATTAAATTCTTCACTGAAAAAGTGTCGGCGAAGCGCGGAAGACTTGGGAATCCATCTATCATCGCAAATGTTTAGTACCCAGAAGAAAATTTTCTTCATAATGTCTCGAATCCATGGGTACCCAACGAACGGGTTCATTTAATTTTTTGAAATTCGAACCTTAGAAAATATTATTTTCACCATTTAAATTCATTCTTCGCCTGTGATCATTCTATGTTGCTCCGACTTGGAAAATTTGAGTTCATCTGCATTATCATCGTCTTCTGACTTCATCTCTGAGAAAAGTTGCTCATGCTTCGGAAAATTTCACCACCCTGAGTTCTAGGCGTATTTTCTGAGAAGAAAATAATTGCCTTAGAAAAATATTTAGTCGTCTTGCATTTTGAGACTTTGCCTTAGAAAATTTATTTCATTTGCCAGCGAGAAAAGTATCATCTTCACTTAGAAAAATTTTATTCATGCCAGTGGGAAAATTTACTCGTAGAGGCGCCTTGCACATTTTATTCCCACTTGCCATTTGCATTTCACTCCACACTTGCAAGGCAATTTAAAATTCTAACGCCTTAAAAAAAATATTTCATTTTTTTCCACTCAACACTTTAGGCGCATTTTATGTTTATCCTTGCCTTAGGAAATTTTTTATCACTTAGCAAGTCACTTACTTCACATTTTATTCCATCCCTCTAGGCGCATAACACTTGAGAGGAAATTCAAAAACCACGCCCAATCCATCACCTTGGGCGCATTCTTGATGTGGAGGGGGATAACGCCTTGGTATTTACCACCTTTCACCACGCCTTGGCAATATTTTTCACCTTTTCACTTCATTTACTTATCTTTTACACCTCAACCTTGGCGCATTTGGACATGCAAGAGGGATGACCCTTCGCCTTCCATTTTTTGTCTTCACATGACTCTGTTTGGGCGCATTTAGGCATGCATGGAGGACGAGTTTCTTTGACCTTGTTGACTCTCACCAACTTGAGCGCATTTTTATGTAGGTGGAGGATAAAAACGTTGACTTGTTGACCCTCTTTGCCTTTTGGGCGCATTTTGACATGTCTAGTGGATAAACTTCTTCCAACGCCTTGGAGTGACCCTTCAGCTTCCATTTTTTCGTCTTCACATGCATGACTTTGGGCGCATTTTGCCCCTTGAGGAGGATGAAAATTTTGACTTCGCTTTGACCTTCCTTGCCTTGGGCGCATTTCACCCCTGCTGCAGGATGAACTTTGCAAGTTGGGCGCATTTGGAGGGGTGAGGCAGATTTCCTACACTTAGAAATTTTTCAACCTTTTCTTCTTTCAAGTTGGGCGCATTTTGGCCTAGCAGCAGGATAAAACTCATTGACTTTTCTTTGACTTCTGGTGCCTTGGGCACATTTCACCCCCTGAGAGGGATGAACGCCATACTTAGCATTTCTTGAGCTTCCTCACTCACCTGGCGCATTTCACTAGGCCAGCTGGATGAACTTCCAGACTTAGAACTTTTTCATCATTTTCGCCAGCTTACGTGCCCTGCTATTTATACTAAGCCCTCTGAATTTTGCACCTCTGAAGCTCGGAACGACCTGAAATTTCGCACACCGCTTCCTCATAACCTTATCAACCTGTCGACACTGCCATTTTTAGTCATCCTGCTATTTTTAGCATGTTTCTGAAGGTGGTTTACTATAAATAGTAACCTCATGTTTAAAATGGCTCCATGCTCGATCAATTTGAAATTTTAATGGCGCTCTCACCACGTGACCTTCTTGCCGACCTTTGTACTTGTCTGGTGATTTACTATTTTAGCCGGTTTAAATTGGCTTTTATAAATAAATAAGTGCTGGATTTGACTTGAAATTTCACCGTGATAGCACGAAGAGCGATGGGTGGTTTACAGTTTTCGAAAATTTTGACTTTTTATGCCTATTTTTGGGTCCCGAAGCTGGAAACCCTAATTTGCTCTGCATGCGTATCAAATGACATCTGTTTCTCTGCGTTTCTGTGGCACTGCGATTAGCTCGTGAATCACGAACCTAAAGAGGCATTTGCTGGACACACACGCTAAAATAGCAAGTTCACTCTTGGTGAGTATCTACTACATTTTGCATGTCACACCGCCATAAAGCTCTCGAAAACCATCGGGGAATCATCGGCATACAAAACCTGACAGCCACCGACCCTAAAAAATAGCCTCTAATTTGAACTCACGAAAGTTGTCGTCCTGAATCTGCATGTTATATATCATCGCGAAGGTCTCGAAAAACCCAGAAGGAATATGCCAACATGCAAAGAAAATCTCTGCATCTGCACCCTGAACTTCGTCCCAGAAGCTAGACTGCTAAAAATAGTAAGTCCTCTGTTTTCGCCCAAATTTTGCATACGAGCAGCCTGATATGCTCTGAATGCCGTGTGACTATTGGAATCTCAAAAATGCTAACAAATTGCCCTGAATTTCACACTTACTAAAAATAGTAAGTATCTCCGAATTAGCTGAAAATCCGCTGAAAGCCTGCTGGAAGCATACTAACACAAACGTTAAGCTCAATTTTGAATTTACTGACTTTATTCGACCTCGGATTGACCAGGAAAAATGAAACCCTAATTTCAGACTTGGTCAGTTTCACACTTAAACTCACTGACGGGCGCAACCCCCGAAAGACGGACATCAGAAAAGAGACAGAGCGAGAGAGAGAGAGAAGAAAACCCAAGCCAAAAGACCAGAATGGAGCAAAAATTAGGGGGTCCCCATTTTGAATGGGGCGATGTGTGAAAAGGTCACAACACTCCTCTAAGCTATTCTTTTTATCTATCTAAGCCCATCTTCCATCTCATGACATCTATACCTCCTTCCTAGACTTTTATTATGTTAGAAGTATTGTCATTGATGTCAAATGCCACAAATTGTGCAGATATGCCAAAGCAAGATATGAAGAACATGGCATGTAGATGATCAGATTAACATTCAGCTTTCAGACTTGGCACTATCAAAATCTGATCAACATCACACAGTTCTAATCTGATAAATGATCATCAGATTCAGACTTATGTTCAGATTTGAAGATCTTTTTCGGAAGAATCTGTTCAGATATGGATAAATCAAATTGAGATATTCGATATGTTATCAAAATTAGTTAAAACATGAAAAGAACGAACTCATTATAATATTAGTATCACAAATATTATAATGGAAATGTGATCTGGAGTAAAACAAACTGAAAAAGAACGATCTGAGTGTAATACGTATTTGTTAAGAAGGTGCGAATGAAGGGATAAAATAAAGACTGTATTTGTTAAGACACAAAGTGTGAATGAAGGGATAAAATAAAGATGTGCTGATTGGAGGGTTATGGACTTAATCTAAAGATGTGTTAACTACGTATTTCTTTTTGAAAAGTCGGCGACTTAATCTAAAGACGTGTTAGCTTGACTTCGTTGAAGATCAAAAGGTGCGAAGGTGTCACTCTTTCAAGAGACACAAATGAAGTCTTTTTGAAGAACATGACGTCTCTTTTGGAAAAGACGTGTGCAAAACAAAATTTCTAAAGTGATTTACTTCCTCTTGAATAGACGGGTCAGTTCTGAAGGGACGCACTCTTCAGCGTCTGAAATGACATATTGCTGCAATCTGTTTCTAACAGGTGTGACTGTTAACAAATGCAAAGTCCGATTATGAAAACTGTGTTAAGAAATCATTTAAGACAAAACACAAGATGAAAAGGGATGAGTAAGATATGAAAAGGCAGTCATGTTGCTTCATCAAAATGGTGCAATCTTTGAACAAAGTATATATTCAACTTTCAAAACAAGTTTGCAAGTGTGGTTGTGAAGTTGTAAGCAGTTCAAATCAGAAGTCCCATCTTCTTGTGTGGGCTTAGGGTGAGATCATTCATCACAAAAACAGATTGGAGGATTGGGAGAGTGCAAATCTGATTGAAGGCAGTCATCTTACATCCATCAAGTCAAGGTTGGTGCCTTGCACATTCGGGGTTGGTGCTCCTTGTAGGTTGGTGCCTACTAAATAAGTTTAAGGGGCTGGCACTCCTTGTAGGTTGGAGCCTACTAAACAATCTTATTAATAATTGAAGTAGGTTGGTGCCTACTTTCTTTTGTAAAACAATTTAAACATTTCAATAAATTGGAGTAGACTTATTTGCATTGGTTCAGATTCAAAAGCTGATGTTGGTTAAAAGTTTAAGTTGATTAGACTTTGAAAAAGGGAAGTTTGTTTTGATTTACTAATTCCCAGCTTCAGTGGATGATGAGCATGACTAAGAATCTTGGCAGCGCAGCACTCAGCTCGGATAACGAGAATCCATTTATGATTCACAATTTAGACTTTCTATCGTTCTGGAGTTGGGAGTTGGCATACCCGATAGGGGCCCTCCGGAATGGATGTTTATCTATCTAGATATCAAAAGGCCCTTGTGCCGACGTCAGGGCCAAGGCATTTACGCTCCCTTGGATAGATATAGGCGCCCAGATAGATAGTTCAGGGGTAAGGCCAAATGGTCTGTGCCGAAGGCATAGTCAATTAATTCGGGATTAATTAACCTGCTAGAGTAAGAGCTAGAATATGCTAGAGTTTCTATAGTGAGGGGGGGGGAGGGGGGCTGTGAGGGAATTCTAGGGCGTCTACTATAGATAGGCCCTATATCGTCTAGGTGGACAGCGGGGAACTCAAATTCCCTCCCAACCCAACTAATAGCCGCTCGCCCCTATGTAATAGATGGCCCCAAGCTTCTTCTAGATATATAGGGCTCTCTCGTTGGCCCATATAGATCAGAGGACCATCCATCTCCGGCTCGACCATCGGCCCTATATAACCATCGACTGAAGATGGACGAACGAGATCTGTATATATCGTCGACTAAAGATGGACGAACAAGATCTATATATATAGGCATAGGCCCATCGACTAGAATGAAGGGGGTTGGCCGCCAATTATCTATAGAGGGCCGCTGGCCTGTCTATATAGATATTGGGCCCAACTCCCAGCTATATAATATGATCGGAGTAGGCCTAGGTTGAGTGGCAGTTCTAGCAGAGACCACATTTGAGACCAAACCCCAACCCAACCCAAGGACATTGGCATTGGCATTGAAGTCGAGTTAATGGGCTAAGCATCCATCGAGGGGAGGAGCACCATCGTCATATAGATATATAGGGGACCCCCTCTATATTATACGGGGGGGATCGAATCATTTTCGTAGTGTGCCAGATATATAGATAGGGCACTTGGTAGGAGAAATGCGGGGTGGAGGAACTGATTGTTCACGTGTTTTTTGTGACCGCACCAACGCAGAATAAAGTCGCCAACGGCTACCCTATTCTCTCTTGATCAAAGTATTCCGCATGCTAAGATTGCAAGAAAGTTCATGCATTCAACACCAAGGTTCTTTCAGTGCGAATAGTCTCAGTTGGCTCGATGTGATTTGCTCGTATTTCAAAGGGACTTACGGAATTGTTTGGCAGCGGAGAAAGGAATTCAAATGCTCGAAAGATTTGTTTATGCAGCACGGGTTTCCTATTCTAACCAGAAAGTACTGAATTGAAATGGTGTAAGGTTTAGAAAGTCTAAATCTATTCTAAGGCGTGGGACATGACGATCAATTCTCACAAGCTTCAACTAGGCTCCGCTTTGCCTCGCTTCAGACAACCTCCACAGAACCGGTGCAATCTTCAAAGGAGTAGCTCAAGGTGTTCAGATCACAACTTAGCATGAAAATACCATCACAACAACGCATATAGACACACAAATCATGATCGAACTTAAGTACATGATATTCCAGTTGACCACACAAGGCGCATTCACCGTCAGCGAACACACTAGTGGTATGGATAGACGAAGTTTGCTCAAGTTGAAGACCACATTCCACAACTACTATCTACTTGCATGGAATGAAAATTATACTACTTTGAACTATTTTACGCTACCATTTGAATCGGAAGGACGAAGAAACCTTGCTAGCTACTCACAACAAAGACGAAATTCACCATCAATGAAAAACTCTTTTATTGAGAGAGTGTTTACAACAATTTCTTACAAAGTTCTCAAAGGGAAAACTTTCCCTCTTCTTCAAACTACTTTGCTCGATCTATACCAAGCTACTTCTAAGTTGTCCCTCACTCTAAATTCTACTGATTCAGCTACCTCAGCCAAGGTTACAAATGAGGGGGACTCCCCCTTTTATAGATGGCCAAGTCCAACGGACGGCTCAAATTACAATCGGCTGGATGGCGAGGATTGTGCCACCTCAGCCCTAAACAAGATTCACCCTAAAAACCGCCACCAAGAGGAGTGGGGTAATAAATGAGCCATAATGTCCATCATCCTTCCAGAAGATTCCATCCTTGAAACGCGTTCACACTGTTCTCGATCCTCTCCTTGACGTTGTTCTTCAACTTCGCTCTAGCTTCCATTCCTTTCTCCATCTTGAGTTTTGAAAACATTTCCTCTCTATCACTAACTCTCAACACTTAGCCATTTTCTTGCAACTTTTCCTTCCTTCATGATTTATCATCTTGGACTATTTGCTTCATCATCATCGTTTGGTCTCGACATTTCTCCTGCAAAACAAGCAAGGAGAAGAGCATTAGAACACTTCATAATATAAATTCAACTTACTTACCAGGATTCTCATGCTCTAATTTCCAAGCGTTCATCGCCTTCACTAGCCAACTTTGCATTCAATCCTTCATGCCTTATTTGTGATGTCCCCTAAGCTAGAGCAGTTCGGGAGCGGTGTGTTGTGCTATTGGATTGTAATGGGTAACCGGTATGGATGAGAGAATTGATGATGTTTTTTGGAGTTTGATTGTGTTTTGAGTGGGCGATTAGCAGATCGCAGTGGCGTTTGCATTCCAAAGTTCACGGCTTACATTGGCACGAGATTATCCTGAGTTTTGAGCATATTACGGAGTTTTAAGTGATTAAGTTAATTTATTAACTTAAACGTCTTTTTATTAAAGTCACATTGACTTTAATTATATTTTATATCACTTAAATGTCAAAAGGGGGACTTTAATATTTTAATAACTTAAAATATTGAAAAAGTGCGCTCAAAGATTTGATGGCAACTATTGAAAAGTGTTATATTAAAATATTAAAATATTTTAATGATTGCAAAGGCCGTACTTTTCTTGAAATGCGTGCCAATTGGTATAAAGGCATTTCCTGGCAATAGAAACTCATAACTTTGACTATTTCGATTTGCCTTGTGCATTTTCTTCTGAGCATTCTCCTGTGACCAGGGTTTGATCATTTTGTCCATTGGAGAACGGAAAACTCTTCAGTGTTGAGTACTCTTGAGGCTGTGAAAGATCAGCTGAATCAGTACAGTTGAGGGCTTCATACAGAGGTTCTACAGTTGCAGACAGAGGTTTCATATTTGCAGTTTCTTTGTTCTTATGCAATAACTTGAGGGTTTCCTGGTGGCGTCCTTCTACAGCTTTTGGGATTCTTCTTTCAGAGATTCTTTCCCTTACTTTCATGGCCGTACGGCCTGCCTTGGGTTTTGTGCCTTGAGAAAGGCGTGTGAATGAAATAAGTGAAACGCCTTCCTTTTGAGAGGGCTTTGGCATCTATCATTGGCGGCTAGCTATTTCAGAGGCTTGTGACTAGTTTCAGAGCAGGAAAAGCCACTTCTGGAGTCTTGGCGTGCATTCATGCTTGTTTTCACCAATTCCAGCTGTAGATCTGGCCAGTTCTTTATTTAAAATAATCTGGAGCCTTCTTGGTATGTTTATCATTCTTAATCTATCTGTTGGTGTTAAATAATACATTCTGTACTTTCATTTTGAAGAAATAAGATCAAATCCATCTTTTATGAGCAAAAATATGCTGCGCCCCTTCTCTTCTGTCTATTAAGATTTCTCTAAAAAACTAAAAAAACATTTAAAGACTTAAGAAATTGAGGGTTTTGAGCTGAATGAGGGCTCATCACATTAGCCAAATTTCATCATCCTCAAGGACATATCATCTTTCGAAAGTGTTAACCGCATCTTCCTCACTTTTCTGGCTGACATTTCATCCAACCCTGGCTCGAGCAAAATGTTTTCATCAGGAACTTGATCAAAAATCATCTAGGCGATCATTTTCAAATTCATCCGCCAAGGCATTTTTAACACATTTTTCCTTGCCTTAGAAAATTTCTCAAATTTTCCTTAGGAAATTCATCAACCTGGTGCCCATCAAAAATCTTCACCTCAGAATTCCTGGCAAGCTGTGGAAGACTTTGAAATCCATTCCTCATCGCAGACGTCCAATACCCAGAAGAAAATTTCCCCCAGAAAGCATCGAATTCATGTGTATCCAAACGAAGGGGTACATTTAATTTTTGAATTTTCAAACCTTAGAAAAATATTTCTCAATCAAATTTATCCTCATTCTTCATCTCTGGGCAAATTTTCCTTGCTCGGCCTTGAAAATTTTAACAATTTCATGAAGCTGGCACCTTCTGGCATATTTCACAGCCAATTCCTTCTTGCCTCAGAAAACTTTATCCCTTCAAGTCTAGGCGCAAATAGAGGGTCACACTTCAAGTTTCACATACTTAGAATATTTTTATCTTTCCACAAGTCAAAGGCGCAGTCAAGGGGTTGAGGTTCAAATTTTTCCATACTTAGCATATTTCCTAGCTCAACGCCTTGGAATCTTTCACTTTGCATGCATCACGCCTTGGAATTTCCACTTGCCTTCTAATACCTTGAGGGCGCATATGGCTAGGCAAGCTTCTAGTTTTCATAACTTAGAAAATTTCAAGGACTTCCCTCCTTTGTTGGGCGCATTTTAAAGGGTGCACTTCAAATTTAAAACACTTAGAAAATTTTTCAAGTTCTTCTCTTTCCAGGCGCATATGGAGGGGTCTTCTCCCAATTTTGCAACACTTAGAACACTTTTAGCTAGCATACTACCTTGGCAAGGTGGGGCGCATTTCACCCCCATACTTTCATTTTCAACCACTTAGAAAATTTTCCATCTCTTCCTTGAAGCTGGGGCGCAAATGAGAGGGGCTACTTTCAATTTGTAACACTTAGAAATTTTACCCGACTTCCATTTGGCAAGGGCGCATTTAAGGTGTCCAACTTCAAGCTTAAATGCCTTAGAAAATTTTCAATCACCTTCTCTTCTCCTTGGGCGCAAATGGAGGGATGAACTTCAAATTTCATAGAGTTAGAAACTTTTTCAAATTTTTATGCAAGGTGAGGCACATTTGAGGCCCTCTGCTTTTAATTTTCCACACTTAGGAAAATTTTATGGAGCCTCTCATGAGTCAAGGCGCATTAAGGGGTGCCTCCTTCAAGTTTTGGTGCCTTAGAAAAAAAAATTTCCCCCATGCTTCTAACTTAGGCACATTTACTAGGGTCACCTTCCACTTTCCAAGACTTAGAAAATTTTACTTGCTTCCATCCTCTTCAAGGGCACATTTTGGAGGGTGTGCTTTCACTTTTCATACTTAGAATATTTTTCAAGCTCTTCAAGCTTGAGGGCGCAAATGGCAGGGTCTGCTTTCAATTTCCATACTTAAACTTTTCAACACTTGGCCTCCTTAGCTCCTGGGCGCATTTGGCAAGGGCAAGTTCAAGTTTCTAACACTTAGAAGATTTTCACCCTCATTCTTTCCTCAAGGGCGCATTTTCATGGGTGAGCATCAAGTTTTAATGCCTAAGTAAAATTTTCATCCTTTTGCAAGCTAAGGGCGCATTTTGACCTGTGAGCTTCCATTTTTCCAGACTTAGAAAATTTTCAAGGCTCTTGCCAGCTTGAGGGCGCATATCATCCTGTGAGCTTCCATTTTCAATGCCTTACTAAATTTCCTGCCTCATCTTCAGCTTTTAAAGGCGTTCTTCACTGGCTGGACTTGAAAATTTATCAATTTCAGTGAATTTTATGCTCTTTGCCTGATTTAGGGCAACTTGATCACGCTAACCCTAATTTGCTATTTTTAGAAAGTTTTTCAACTTTGCACTTCAAGCTAATTTCAAGCTCCAAAAAGGTTGGATTTTGCTTTGTTTCGAATCTCGAGAAGTGGTTGAGCTGTTGGGCCCTGATATCTGTGTGCACCTGCTATTTTTAGCAACTTACTAAAAATAGCAATTGCTCAGAATGTCTTCAAATTTTGCGTGCCGATTGCCTGAAGGGTATTGATCGTGACTGGACACTGCTTCTGCCTGGCTATCATGTTTCACGCTTGATTTTAGGAAACCCTAATTCTTCTACACAGGCCTAGTAAAAATAGTAAGTGCTTGATTTTCCATCCTTTGCAACTCCGTTCGCCTTGAAATTCGCGCCATGGGATCCTTGTCAGCTGCTTGACCTGTTCATACTAACGCTTCACGCTGACCTGCTATTTTTGGCATGTTTCTGGGGGTGGCTTACTATTTATAGTAATTGCTTGCTTCTGAGACTTCCACAACTCCGTTTGACCTGAAATTCGAATAACGCGCTCCTCACCACGTGACCTGCCTGTTGACGCCGGCACATGCGGCTAATTTGCTATGTTTAGCCTGTTTCCAAAATGACTTACTATAAATAGTAAGTGCTTCGTTTGTCTTCAAATTTTACCAGCAGATAGCTTGAAGGATGTTGATCGCGGTGGTTTACACCGGTTTTCAAAAATTCTGACTTTTTTACCCCTCTTTTCAGGTCCCGAAGCTGGAAACCCTAATTTGCTTTGCATGCGTATCAAATGATCTCTGTTTGTTCTCGTTTCTATTGCATTGTGATCAGCTCGTGATTCTAAAGAGCTGGGAGGCGGTTGTCGAGATGCATCTGCTAAAAATAGTAAGTTCCTTAATAAGTGACCATCTCTGTTTGCATGTCACATCACTGCGAAGCTCTCGAAAAACCCACAAGGAATATGCAGACATGCAAAGAAAACGCTGACATGCAAACCCTAAAAATAGCCCCGGAAGACTGAATTCTGAAAGTCGTTATCTCGCTTTGCATGTCACACCATCACGAAGGTCTCAAAAAACCCAGAAGGAATATCTAGACATGCATTGAAAAACTCTTCATCTAAGCCCTGAAATCTGCTCCGGAAGCTGAACTGCTAAAAATAGCAAGTTGCCCGTTTCACCTCAAATTTTGCACACGAGCAGCTTGATGTGTTTTGAATGTAGTGTGACTGTTAAAACTTCAAGAATGCTAACGGAACGCCTGGAATTACACTTACTAAAAATAGTAAGTTGCCGGAATCTGATGAAACTTAGCCGGAAACCTGCTGAAAGCATGCTGACAACAACGTTAGTCTCTGTTTTCAATTTATTTACTTCATTTGATTTCAAATTGGCAAGGAAGTTCAAAACCCTAATTTTAAGACTCAGCCAAAATTTCACGTTAAGGTTCAACGGCGGGCACATCTCGGAAAGACAGACAGTAGAAAAGAGAGACAACGACAAAACGACTCAAAAGCAAAGCCAAGATTAGGGGGTCCCCATTTGCAATGGGGCGATGTGTGAAAAAGGTCACAACATTAGCCCCAACCTGAATAAATGTTCCTGAACATTTCAAAGACAAAACTCATTCCATACTTAGAACCCTTGGATAATCTTTCCAACCCATCAACTGGCTAGGGGATATACTTAAAAGGGAAGAAAAATCCTAAATTGGATCAAGGCAACCTCATCTTTTGATTACAAGTGTGTGCATATGCGTTTGTTCTAGCTCAAAAGACCATTGAAGTTCCCAGAATCCGTCCCAGCATGTTAAATAAATATCTTAACTTCAAAAGCATCCGGGAGATTGCCTCACTGCCAGTCAGGCGTCCATAGCCCCGACGAGGTTGTCGCTACAATTCCCACGAATATTGCTCCACTGCCGGCCGGGCGTCCATAGCCCCGGTGGAGTTACTCGCATATTCCCAAAACCAATATTTCATAATATTTTCTTTTCTTTTCTCAGATATTTTGTTACAGCATATTTTCTTTTTTCTTGATTCTCCATCAATTCCTTGATTGGCTGGCAGGCAATGAAGCCTCCAATGGGTTTGAGAATTGTAGTGGCACTGAAGCAAGACGTAAAATTTTCACTCACCAAGACTTCTCCTAAGAAACCTCAATGACTTAGAGCAATTAATTATGTGTAAAATATAGCAATCGTGAGACTTGGTGTCAAGACACAATAGATGATTCCCTTCCGAGTCAAGTACAGTTCCTAACCAAATGATGAAACTTGAAAGAACAACCTCAGATTCTAAAGCACTTCCTGAGTGATTATCTAAGAAATGGACTAACATTGTGTTGGACCGTGGCGAAAACAACACAACACACCCTTCACAAATAGGATCCTCTTTATTGAAAGCGAACTAAACTACGAAAGCAAGACAACTAATCTAAACAAAAACAAAAACTTTAAGCGAACAACAATCAAAAGACCTAAGTACATACAACTCCTAGCATGATTTCTCAGGATGTTCAGCAGCGACAGAACAACGGCGATAGTGCGGAGCCTAGCAAATTTGTCCTTAAACTCAGAAAAGTAATCTTTCACAATACGAATCTCAAAATCAAGCAAAACTTCAGGAAAGATTAGTAACTGGGGCAACTCATCCGGACCATGATTAATCCATAAACAAGTCGTCTTTCCTAAATCTCCATAATCAAAATGATATTCTTTGTAATCAACAGTGGGGAAAGATACAACCTGGTGGTCTTCATTCGCTGGCATGAATTCTTGCCTTTCGCCCATTGCTTCATCAAGAGGTCGAAGTTGATGGTGAACCAAACCTCTTGCATTCAAAATGTGTAGATGATCCAAACTGGGAGGAGTGGGGCGGGAAATAAATTCAAGAGGGCATTTGGAAACTTGGATCATTTCATGCGCTGGCTCCTTTTGAATACCTAACAATGGCTCAAGCCCCAACCCGAATTGTTCTTCACTTTCCATCTCTTTATCAAGCAGTATTTCATTTGTTTCAATTTCATCAAGCAACTCTTCCATGACTGTGAATAATGGATCAAGTGCTGATGCGAAGTGCCTTTCATATTTTGCCTCCATCTTGGTAGCCCATTGATCGTCAAACACATCATCTTGCCTTAAGTTGCTTACCATTTCTTCCATCATGTTCACGCATGGCTGAACCTTTTCATCAAGGAGCGTTCCTTCTTGGAGCGTACCGAAATCACTTCCCTCTTCACATTCTCCTCCTCGAATGAATAAATCTTTCACATCATCTCTACTTTGAGCTAAGTCCTTTGTTCTTGGTTCTTGATGATCTTCAATAACTCGCAATCTAGTACATTCATTCACTTCCGTATGCTGACAGTTGCCATGGGTAGTTTCTCTTCCTTGGATATATTCCATTGCTTCTTTGATCTTTGCTCCAATAGCCTCTTGTTCTAACATGATGTAGGAACAATCTTCATCTGCTTGATCCCTGAGCTCGATCACGTCCTCTAGTGACTTATTCTCCTTGTTGTTGGATGGTGTTGAGGTACACTCTTCAAGGCCTTCAAACTATTACGTCTTGCTTTAGTAGTTTAGTTTGCTAAAAGTGTTCTAAGTGTTGCAAAATTGGGAGAAGACCCCTCCATATGCGCCTGGAAAGAGAAGAAGAACTTGAAATTTTTTCTAAGTGTTTTAAATTTGAAGTGCACCCTTTAAAATGCGCCCAACAAAGGAGGGAAGTCCTTGAAATTTTCTAAGTTATGAAAACTAGAAGCTTGCCTAGCCATATGCGCTTATGGGTTTTAGAAGGCAAGTGGAAATTCCAAGGCGTGATGCATGCAAAGTTATTGATCACGAACACCTTGAGCTACTCCTTTGAAGAGATTGCAGGTTGTGGAGTTGTCCCGGCGAGGCAAAGCGGAGAGCACGGTTGAAGCTTGTGAGAATTGTCGCCATATTGTCCCACGCCTTAGAATAGATTTAGACTTTCTAAACCTTACACCATTTCAATTCAGTACTTTCTGGTTAGAATAGGAAACCCGCGCTTCATAGACAAATCTTTCGAGCATTTGAATTCCTTTCTTCGCTGCCGAACAATTCCGTAAGTCCCCTTGAAATACGAGCAAATCACATCGAGCCAACTGAGACTATTCGCACTGAAAGAACCTTGGAGTTGAACGCATGAACTTTCTTGCAATCTTGATCAAGAGAGAATAGGGTAGCCGTTGGCAACTTTATTCTGCGTTGGTGCGGTCACGAAAAACACATCAACAGAATTGGTGCTAGAAGGAGGGCGAGCTTCGAATTGTTCCAGAGGCTGGAAGGAACCAGTATGAGCTTTGAAATTCCAAATTAGAGATATGTTAGATCTCTCTTATGTCAAAAAATCCAAAAAAAGGTGAAAAGTTAAAAAATTCAAAAAAATCAAAAAAATGGAAAATCAAAAAGAGATTTCCCAATGGATGGACATATTTCTTGCTCTCAAGATAGTCTCGCGGATATTGCTCAGATTCATGAAAGATTGAATGCACAGCTGTGGCCCGAGAATTTGTCTAAGTTTGCTTTGCCAGGAAGATGTCGAATTCATGAGACCTCCCAACACGAAGAAATCAGTTGCTTAACATTCCTCTCAAGGATAGAGCTTGTTCTCCAAGGGAAAATTTTCTTTTGGGATGTCCGCAAGCCAGGAATATTGGATGTAGAACTTGATGATTATAGCCTTCCAAGAGTTGTGGATGAAGCCTTCGCAAGATTCATACTTATGATCCAAAGTCAGATGGAACTTGGCAATGATCCCTTGAAAAGTGTTTTGCTCCCTCGTTGGTGTCGGATTCACAATGCGCCTCATCCAGAGTTCACTTGCACAACATGTGAAGAAGCCATCAACTTTGCCAGATGTCGCCTCTGATTACCAGTACTACCATATGGATTCTTCAAAGACAAGGGATGGATTGAATATACCACACAAACATTTTTAGCACGAAATGAAGAGTGTACCTCAACACCATCCAACAACAAGGAGAATAAGTCACTAGAGGACGTGATAGAGCTCAGGGATCAAGCAGATGAAGATTGTTCCTACATCATGTTAGAACAAGAGGCTATTGGAGCAAAGATCAAAGAAACGTGGGCCATCATAATATATCAATAAATAATAGTGTGCTGAAAGATCATCAGAACCAAGAACAAAGGACTTAACAAAGTAGAATGATGTGAAAAGGTATTCATTAGGAGAATGTGAAGAGGTGATTCGATGCAGCTCAGAAGAACGCTCACTTGATAAGGTTCAGCCATAGTGAGCTAAGATGGAAGAAATGACAAGCAGCTTAAGGCAAGATGATGTGTTTGACGATCAATGGGCTACCAAGATGGAGACAAAATATGAAATGCATTTTGCATCAACACTTGATCCATTATTCACAGTCATGGAGGAGTTGCTTGATGAAATTGAAACAAATGAAATACTGCTTGATAAAGAGAGGGAAAATGAAAAGCAATTCGGGTTGGGGCTTGATCCATTGCTAGAGATCCAAAAGGAGCCAGCGCATGAGGTAACCCAAGTTTCCAAGTGCTCTTTCGAATTGATTTCCCGCCCCACTCCTCCCAGTTTGGATCATCTACACATTTTGAATGCAAGTGGTATGATTCACCATCAACTTCGGCCTCCTGATGAAGCAATGGATGACAGGCAAGAATTCATGCCATCAAATGAAGACCACCAGGTTGTATCTTTCCCCACTGTTGATTACAAAGAATATCATTTTGATTATGGAGATTTTGGAAAGAAAACTTGTTTATGGATTGATCATGGTCCGGATGAGTTGCCTCAACTGCTAATCTTTCCTGAAGTTTTGCTTGAGTTTGAGATTCGTATTGTGAAAGATTACTTTTCTGAGTTTAAGGACAAATTTGCTAGGCTCCGCACTATCACCGTTGTTCTGTCACTGCTGAACATCCTAAGAAATCATGCTAGGAGTTGTATGTACTTAGGTCTTTTGATTGTTGTTCGCTTAAAGTTTTTGTTTTTGTTTAGATTAGTTGTCTTGCTTTGGCGTTTAGTTAAGCTAAAAGTGTTCTAAAATAGTAAGTGCTTTATTTTCCATCCTCTGCAACTCCATTTGCCTTGAAATTCGCGCCATGGGATCTGTTGACGTGGTTTTTGTGACCGCACCAATCAGCCGAAGAACAAAATAGTTTGAAGGCTATTCCATTCTCTCTTGATCAAAGTATTCTGTGCGCTAAGATTGCGAGAAAGTTCGCACGTTCAACTCCAAGGTTCCGAATACTTAGAATACCCTCAGTTGGTTGATGTGTATTGCTGTGTTCTTACGGGGGGACTTACACAATTGTTTAGGGTTCTTGTAGTTAACAACAGATAGATGATTTTGAAGGGGATTTTGTGTGTATGATTTGGCAATGTAGTTCGTTTTCCTAAAAACTAATCAGAAATGTGCAGAAAATAAAAGAGTGTAGGGCCTAAGAAACTTATGTCCTATCCTAGATGTAGGATATGTGGAGCTCGATTTCGATAGACTTCAACCAAATTTCACCTAGCCTTGCGTCGGATAGCTTCAGCAAAATTGGTGCAATCTTCAAAGGGATAGCAAAGGATGTTCAGATTATAACTTAGCATACATACACCATCAAAACGACGCATATAAGTATACAAATCACAATCGAAGTTAAACTGACGATAATTTCCAGTTGACCACGCAAGGCGAACTTATCATCAACAAGCCGCTAGTGTTATGGAATAAAGTGAAGCTACCTCAATAAACACCACACATCAAAGTAAACTAATTGCATGAAATGAAATTTATGCTACTTGGATTCGAAAGGAAGAAGAGACCATGCTAGCTATTCATGACAAAGACGAATTCCACCATAAATGAAAAGATCTATTATCATGAAAGTGTTACACAACAATCTCCACAAAAGTTTTCCAAGGGAAAACTTTCTTTCTCCTCCACACTATGCAAAGTGTCTACTTCTACTCTCTAGCTCTAAGCTCTAACTCAATTCTGATTCTGATCTAATGCTCTTATGTCTAATGAATTACAAATGAGGGGGACTCCCCCTTTATATAGCTAGCCCAGTCCAAAAGACGGCTAGGGTTACAATCCATAGAGTGGCTAAAATCGTGCCACCTCAGCCCTAACCCTAAAAACTGCCAGAATAGGGAGTGGTGTAATAAAGAACAAAGATTCCCACTCACTCCCAAAAATAGTAAAGGCAATAAATGCCCACAATCAGTCCTCTAGAAGATCCTCGTCCAGCAGTACGTTCCCATTTGCCTTCTCTCTGGCTGCAAACTCAACAAATCTGCCAAGTACAGCTTCAACCTCCTGAACTGAAATGGGTGGAACACAATCCAGCTGAAATTCTAACACCGTGACTGAATGCTCATGCCTTGTACAAGTTTTTCTCCATGCAACCAAGGAATCCTGCGTGCTCTGGATCAGGGCGGAGAAAGTAGAAGTGTTCTCGAAATCATCTTATACGAAGGTCTTAACATCTGAAAAGAAAGGCACCAGCCTACCCCTCAAATTATCAACACTTATCTCATCTGGATTCAACCGCCTAGCAAATATGGCCTCAAAGGTATTCTGAACTCCATCAATAATATTGGCCATGGCCTTATGTATCCTGGCTGAATCCGCCTGTGCCGCGTCGAAGAAGCCACGTCCCGTGATCGCTAAAGAATACCATCTGGAAAAGTCATACCTATCATTCTCCTGAATGACACCTCCATCAATCAACAATCGCAACGGAACATGCCTCAATGCCTCAAGACGCTGAATTACTTTGCTCTGATAGATAGAAGCATCACCCCAAGCATGATCAACTGCCTCCATCCGTGCCAAAATACTAGAGGCCTGCTGAAAAGCAAAAGCAAGGTCCTCCATAAACTTTTCTGTCTCGGCACGAACTCCTGTGACCCACTTGTCTGCCTCCTGTGCCATCTTTCCCAACTCTACCAAGCCACTGATTGATTCTCTAGGTATCTCCGCCGGAGGCTCTATCACTGGAATCTCCTGCCCTCGAGAACAAGACAACTGCTGTACATATCCAATTAAAGCCCTATGTTCTCTTTTCAACTTCTTATACTTTCCTTCCTTCTTGAATAACCTATCTTTGAGGGCGAGGTAGGAGTTATCACACTCCTCTACAATCTGTGCACCAGTAGGGCGTACTAGATCCAAAGTCGTGACCACATAATTCTCTGGCACTGCTTCATTTCGGTCACAATCAACTTGAGGCACGGCAACGTGAAGAGTACGGGAACCATCCTCTTCAGTGGAGATCTTTGAAAATTTTCTTGCTTCTTCTGTGGAGGTGCACTAATCCTGTTCAAAAATTCCTCCATCTCAACTGCTGGATCAATCTCTTCACTAGGGCTTCTCCTCATTCTATCCTTAAGCCAATTAGGCACATTGTACTGTATGTCAAAGGGCTGCTGCTCTTGTGCCTCGAATTCTCTAACCTGCTCAACCTCTACATCATTCTGGTGAGGCTCATCATCCTCAAGTGGCTGAGTGTCACCTGACACTATATCATCATCATTCAAGGCCGCCTCTAACTCCTGCTGAAACTGAGGGTCAGTAATAGTCCCCTCATCATCCTGCTGATCAATCCTACCAGGTGCATTGACGCTCTGGCCAACTGACTCTCTCCGTGGAGGCTGGTTATTCTCCTGTACTACCTGCACCTGATTCAATGCAATCCTCTGATCAGCAAATAAAGAGACCTCCTGGATACTTGGAGAACGTGTCTCCAATGGCATGGGTGACTAAACTACAACTCGTGGAGGCTCTGGCTGAGTAGGCTCCTGTCGAACTAGCTCCTTCCTCTTGGATTCCGGACCTCGTGTGATCTGTTTCTTTCTGCCTGTGGTGGGTGTCCTGTGATCTCCCATCAAATTGTAAGTCAAGGCAATTGACTTACTCTTCAATCTGTTCACCCGTCTATCAACCTATGCTCTAGTAAATGTCAAGACTGGAATAGAAAGAGTGTCCAAATCTGCAGCCTCTGGTTCAGACCAATCTGGGAGCGGAAGTGGGGTATCTCTCACCGCTGCATAATCTAGATGGACAACGTCCATATCTTCGTTCACCTGGTCTAGAACCGGAATGATTTCACACTCCCTGATCAAAGTAATCGGCAATCGAGAGAACATCCTTTTCCTGACCTCAATATCATCCGCCGCATCAGCCCAATAGTCCTCAATATTTGCCTTATGCTTAAATTCTTCTGACAGTACCCATTTGATGTTATGATGTGGATCATAGTGATGTCGGCTAGTGTGATAGGAAAAGTGATAGAATTGAAGCTCACTTTCAGCTTCTCTAGCTGCCTGTATTGAGGGACACACCTCATCCGAGTTGCCCATGACAATTGGGAATTCAACACCTCCCTTCTTCTTCTTCTTTTGAATCTTATCATAGGCGAGCAATTGCCTTGATATTTCTAACATTAAAATTCTATCTGTTGGGTACTTAGGCAGCCTATATGGATATGATGAAAAACCTTGCAGCCTAATGTAAGAAAATTTTGGAAACTGTATGAACTAGCACCCATACCTTTCAATCAACTCTTGGGCTTCCCTCGAGATTCTATGATGCAATCGCTCCTGAAGCAATCTCGTGATATGCATGGTGAAGGCATCGTTGACACGTTTGTAATAGGTAGTGCTTGACAGGTGCAACTGTGGATAGGCCTCATGGATCTTGAATTGGTGAGAGCCACAACCGACAGGCTCCTTGTAAGAGATCCCTCTGTACTTCGTCATACGAGCCAACATATAGATGATGTAAGAGCTCATATAAAATGTCTTCGTCCTCCTCAAGCTCAGGAGCTGCTCGTGCAAGTTGTCACTGATCATTGCAGCCCAATTGACGCAATCTTTCCCTTCCAGCACCAGGTTGATATAGTAAAACATCCAAGGCTCAAAAATGAATGACTGTGCACAACCACCAACTCTACTTGGCATCATAATGAGATCACAGTATTCTTGCTTCAAGTCATCCGCTATGATTTGCTTCGGCAACTTTGTTCGAGAAGGCTTGGGAGTGCTCATCCAGTGAGTGTTAATCGTCTCCGTGCATCTCTTGAAAGCAAAAGCATACATCCGTTCAGCTCACTCTCTGGATTTGTAGATCATATTTCTGTGCACCGGGATCCCGAAAGCTTCACCAATGGCGGCAGGAGTAAGGTTGGCTAGCACTTGGCCATCTGGTGACATGATCGACCGGTGTTCCTTCTCGTAGCAATTGGCACACTCCATCATCAGCTCCGAACATTGAATGGCTGGCGGAAAACCAGCGGCTGCATATAATCCGCTTCGAACAATATTGTGCGAAGTAGTCGAAGGCCGATGACTACCAATCCCCAACATTCTGTTCTTGAAGGTCTCTAGGTTGATGGAGCCCAGGTTGGTGTCCGTCAACTTGCCTAATTTTGAAATAAATTTTGACTCAGGCATGAATGTCTTACTTAGCTTCTTGATCACAGCTTGCCTGGATGCACCATTGTCTTTGCCAGTCGCCCTTGCCTCAGCCATCTGCAGAACAATAAACATTCATCAGCAAATTAATTTATAAAATAAATAAGATACCTTGCAGGGCTGCCAGTCGACTTTTTAAAATTTGAGAAGTTGCAACATTCAATTCTTCTGCAAACCTCAACTTCTCCTTCACAAGATTTCGAACTTCAACACTTAGAAAAAACGTCTAAGTAAGCTTTGTCTTCAGCAATCTCAATCAGCAATCAGCAAGTAAAGTCGCCCACTTCACACTAGCAATCAGCAACTTCAAATTCTGTGCTTCACACTTGGCAAGTGCGCACCTCTTCTTCTCACCTCAAGGCGTCCTCCTGGCAACTTCAATCTTCAGCAACAAATCAAACTTCAGCAATCAACAAGTTCGCACCTCTTCTAGCTTCAGCAATATTCGAGCTTTTCAACACTTGCAACCACTTTGAAATTCGAATCTCTCCACTTCAGATTTTGGAAACCAACTCAAGTCAAGTCGTCCCTCTCAGCTTCTTATCAGCAACACTTCAGCCTTAGCAAAAATTTCGAACTTCTTCAAGCTTCAGCAATGCTTCACTTAGAGCAAATTCGACTTCTCCAGCTGTGAAAAACAAGTGAGAAACTTCTCAAATTTATAGCCAAAAATCGAATTCTAGAAGGAGCCAATTATAGCCTGTACATTTAATTTCCACTACTCCACTTCAAAAATTCGAATTTTCCCTCTCTGGTATTTCTGACACTTGTCTCTCGACGTCAGGAATCTTGCTCTTCTAGAAACTTGACTTTGACTGGCATCTTTGAATTCACTTTCGAAAAATTTAATTTAGATTCATCCTTTTAGTTCACCAGCTAGAACTCTGTCGCTTGAATTCAATTTTAACTCCTCCTTAGCTCTGGAAAATTCATCATCAAAGAATTCAATCAAAATTATCTAGGCAACTCACTTCAAATTCATCATTCGAATCATTTTCCTTTTTAAAAGTCGTTTTATTCAAATTTGCCTTAGAAGATTTTAAAATTTCCTTTAGGAAAATTTCATAATTCGAGCACTCATTCAATTCTTCACTAGAAAAGTGTTGGCGAAGTGCGGAAGACATGGAAATCCATCTATC
>VDFB02039067.1:0-11789 GCA_007258455.2 Sequoia sempervirens
CCTAACCAGTTAGGTTCAAACTTTCCTGTTTTTTCTCTTTCAACTTGATTCTTGGGATTCTCCATTAAGACCAAGTAACCAATGTCTAAATTTCTATTTAAGACTTTCCTGTTGTAGCTATGACGAAGATGATTCTGATATGCTTGGAGATTGTTTAATTCCTTCTGTCTTTTTTCATTTAGGAATTCTAGCTGGTGTAGTCTTGAAACTCGATACTCTTCATCATCAATATGCCCTTTCAAAGATACCCTTAGGGAAGGAATTTCGACCTCAATATGCAAGATAGCCTCATAACCAAATACTAAGGAATATGGAGTGGCGCCAGTGGGAGTACAAATACTTGTGCGGTAAGCCCATAATGCTGGATTAAGATGTAAATGCCAATCACCAACATCATTGACAGTCTTTTTGAGGATTCTGATGATTGTTCTATTAGATGCCTCAACTTGGCCCTTACCTTGTGGGTAATATGGGGTGGAAAAAAGGTGTTGGATATGGAACTCTTCATAGAGATGATAGACTTCTTGGTTCTTGAATGGATGACCATTATCTATGATTATGGGCTGAGGGACACCATATTGACAAATGATATAGTTTAGGATAAACTTAGAAATTTGTGTGTCGATGATGTAGGTCATGGGAATAGCCTCAATCCTCTTGGTAAAATACTTAGCGAAAATAATAATGAACTTATGGCCATTGGAGGATGTGGGATGTATCTTACACAGAGATTGGGTCTCCTAATGTGGGGCAAGGCCATGGTGATGTTGTTATGGAGCAGAGCTTACATGCTGGTGTCTATCAAATATTCATGTACTTGACATTTATGACATTTCTTGATGAAAGATATATGAGTCATTTTCCATGGTAGGCCAATATGCTTTGTAAGACCTCTCTTTGCATGTGACAAATACAACCTTAAATTGTTATATATTTCTCCTAAGTAGATGGTTAGATATTTTGCGAGTGATATGAAGGTGATTATCTAACAATAACCTTATAGTTTATTTTTACTTTATGTTATATCATTGTTATTTACTTAATGAAGATGTATGTGCATGTGAATTATTGTATGATATTCAAACTTATAAGATGAATTTGAAATAAGATAATTGTTGTGTCATATTACATTGGAAGAGTAATTAGCTATGTAAATGATTCATGCATAAAGTTACAAAGATTCGATTTACAATTAATGTGGTTTATTATTATGTCTAACTGTGCTTAATTATGTTGTGCAGGAAATTAAGTGAGTCGATGTGGGATTAACATTTAAGGTCAAGAATCGAATATGCAAATAGGAGGATAGATAAATGTTGGAATCAAATCAAATACATCTTTGGGAAGTTCTAAGTGTAGCCCTATTTGACTTAGAAGGGTTTGAGGTTTTATTATTGGTTGGGTGATTATGTTTGAGTAGAATCCAATTGTAGGACATGTGATGTGAGTTTGGTTGGGGTTGGAACCCTTGGTTAAGATCAAAATTCGTATGGATTTTTGTGTGGGTTTTAAAAAGGGATTACTTAATCAATTTCCTTGGTTTTTGAACAAGAATAGACCCCTAGGACCTATACCTATGGGTTTGGAACCTTTTTGACACATGTGAACTTGTCCTTGGAGTGTGAAAAGACCCCTCAAAAGTCCACATTCATGAATGTGACAAATTCAAAAAGTGTTGGGGCTTGGGAAGAGTGACTTGTCACTCTCAACCTTCTACTCCCCAAAAGTTCTTGGAATTGGCACAAGACTCACACATGTGTGAGCACTTGTGGGAAAGAGTGTAGTTTGGATGATCCCTATATATCTCAAGAAGATGGAAGATTTGGTGGTTACCAACTTCTCCCTTTGGAGAACTTTAGAGAAGGTAGAAAGAATGAGAAGATGAGAGGAGTCTTGTTGGAGAGAGAGAGTGACCCAGATGGCTTGGTTGGAGAGGAAAGAGGGATAAAAGAGTTTAAGTCTAGCACCTAAAGCAAGGAGATAAGTTTCGCTATTTCCATCTTCCTTTTGTTTAGTTGTAGCAATAGAGTGATATGGTTGTGTGGATTATTGTTGAATATAGTGGTGAAGAGTCTATATGTATGTAATATGAATGTTGTGCTATTTCCATTCCTTTCGTAAAATTTTGAGAGGACCCCATTCATCACCTTGGGGTTGAAATATTCTTGCTTGGGGGTATGGCTAGAGCCTACGAGGCTCCATGATGCCATTACGGTAGGGTGGAGAGCAAGCCCTTATGGATTGATTTTTCATTTACTTAATTTCTATGAGTTGTAATGAGGCGAGTTTAAGAAAATATATATAGTCTTGTTGAAAAAAATAAAAGTGGTTGGTATTTGAGAAATAAAAATTATGTAGATCTAATTGTGTTCTCTCCATTGTTCAGTCAAGTTATTATGACAGAAATAAATAAATAGTTAATTAGAAATGTTGTAATTTCTCATGGGTGGGATTAAAAGAAACATTTTTTTAATGTAAATTTAGGAATATGTTATTGAAAAGTTGTGCATGATGTCAAGGAAGTATTCATTTTTGTTGCATATACCAATCAGAAATTCTTATACATAAAGGATAAAACCTGTACACGTATTCATCATAATGTAAAATATAAAAAGATAAAGATAAAAAAATTATTTTTATTTTCTTTTGCAAGAAATTTTATAGGAAATTAGATATTTAGATTATCATTTTATTGTAAAATTAGTACATATATGTAAGCAAATAAGGAAAATAAAATAAAAATGAAACTATAATAAAACTGGAACAATATTTATTGATAAGGGTTATAGAAGCCATGCATGTAGCATGATGGTACAGTCATGTCTTTCAGCTTCTAAATACAATAAAAATGGGCTACAAAGCACTTCATATGGCTGACTTAACATGAATGATAAGTCGTTCAAAGAGTTGGAAAGCTTGCATGTTCCAACAAAAGAGCCACAAACAGTCTCCAGCACTAACACAAAGCCGCCATTCTCTGGTGGCTGAAATCAAGTGCTACTAAAGCTAGTAGATAGTCCACCATTAATATCTCTTGTAACACATAGCGAGCTGATAAGATTCCTCTTTTTGTCTTGTTGGTGCATTTTCCTTTCAGAACAAACCCCTAATGAGAATGGATTTCGTGGCGTTAAAAGTGAAGTGTGGTTAAAAATTTCACTCCAAATTCACCCACTTAATTCAAAATCGTTATGAAGTTCCTGTAGCTCATTCTCAGATCATAAACATTTTATTTGTGATAAAATAAACCTTCTTCTGGACCTTAACAAAAGCTTCAGCAAAACGTTTCACATAATAATGTTCTAGTAGTGTTGTTGGTCCAACTAAATAAGACATGGAGATATGGGGTATCGATCCCTATACCCCTCACATGCTAAGCGAGCGATCTACCATCTGCGTGAAGAATTAAATTTCTGACTTCTACATTCCAATATCTCTGTACGAGAAATGAAAACTAGGATTTTTTCCATAAATACTTCAGTTGTGTGATCTATCCTTCTGACACTACTGACACCATCGGGTAGAGGGAAGAGACCAAAAAAAAATAATCAGAGAGGAAGAAAAGACCTAACTAACCCATCTTCAGGAAACAAAGTTTGAGGAGAGACGCCTGGAAAGTTGTGGGGTCAATTAAATGACAAATAAATATCCACTGTAAGTTGCAGATGGCTTACTTTTTAATAAAGGCATGATGGCGAGAGATCTATCTAGCCCATGGGATTAAGATATGCATCTGACAAGATGTGGGCCTCAACAAACTTATTTAAAGCATTCATCATTCACAGGACGTCTTATTTCTTTATATGCCTAGTGAATAGATAAATTATGGGATCTCTACCAAAATAGAGGAACAACTACCTCACCTCCTTTAATGGATTATCTTGTAGAAGATTTTAGCAGAGCATTAATGGCATATTAGCAGTTCCCGCCAAAAAGACGGCGTCAGAGGAGGCCTAGGCCTGGATTAAGAAAAATAAATAAAAATAAATAAAACTGAATTAGCAAAATCGTAATTAATCTGACTAGTTAGTGAGAGCACACTATTTATTTTTCTCTCCTCGTGATGCCTTCAAATTTTACACACGCTATTCACTGTAAATATTTTGTTGTTGTAGTTTTAGGTTCTTTCCATTTAACTCAATGGTGGATTACTGTCATTTGAATGAGCTCTTCCTACCAATTGCTCCAAAATAAATAAATAAATATTAAATAAAATACAAAAGAATTAAGCTAATAATTTAAATCCCACAGCTATTCCTCTCAATACCGCATACACTACCAAATTCCATTGCCCCTTTAGCTGTGCTGCTCCAAAAGTCCCTGAAATGTATTTTTCCTTTTTACGTTGCAATATGCACTGATAATAAAGTTAGAGAAAATTGCATTATTTCCATCGTGTTTAGTGAAAGTAATAAAGGTATCAAAAATGTATTAAAATCCTTGTCTCACGTGATAATGGAGATTTCATTAGAGGGGATATATCCCCACCATCTAAAACTGAGATTCTAATGAATTAAATAATAAATCATAGGGGGATAGAGGTTAGTATTAGTGGAGTTTCTTTAAAAATATATATATACAAAGCTTCTCTTTATTCGAGAGCGTCTTCCCTCCTTTTAAATGAAATTAATAATATATACAGTAAAAGAATTAATATATAAATTTATTTGCATCTTAATACTTAATCTTATAATTTTTTTAAAATTACCTCTTTAGAGTGAGTATATATATATATTAAATAACATAAAATTAGACTAGTATCAAAACTTAATAAGATACAACAAATTTTCTTTAAATTCCCTAGCTGAAATGTTTTTTTACAATGTAAATAAAACATTAGATTTCACAAAATTGTAATTAAATAACTGATTTTAAAAAAAAAGACAAAAGACAAACAAATTTTACTTCATAGTAAATTACTCATGGTTGTTTATAAGTTAAAAAATTATAAGCTGTAGTTGGCCTTTATTATATAGAAGGATTTGAGCCATCATATATTTTTATATTGATTTGAAAGGCAAGGTATTAACATGTTTATTATTATGTTAAATTTGATACATAGTTTTTCACAAATAGTTATATATAAGTTATCTGAATGTTAAAATAACTACCAATGTTGGAACACTTTAATTCGTTATCATTTAATTAGATTTTGTGCACTTCTATTGCCTAAAGAAAAGGAAAATAAAAGACATGGGTAATGGTTTTATTAACTTGGGCGGGGGCCCTAGCTCGGTTGGCTAAGTAATTCCGTTGCGGCTCTGCTGGTCACGAGTTCTAGTCTCCCCATCCCAAGTAGTACAGGGGTGTGTAAGCGCCCGGTATGTGGAGTCCGTTCAGGTTACAGGCGCACCTGCCCAGTTTAGGGGTTGTGCTGCAGGTTCCTGCGGTCTAAAATGGTTTTATTAACTTAAATGTTCCTTCCCCAGAGAAAAGGTACTCCTTAAAAACGGGAGGAAATATAGTGATTTAATATAACTAAAAAAAAAGGTGTATTATTGGCCTTTTAAGGGAATAATTTATATTATTCTTTATATATAACAATTACAACTTATTAACTATTTTTCACTTAATCTTTTGTTTATCTTTTTATAATAGTTCTTTAAGTAGTAGGGTAAATAAAATATGTTATTTAATTATGGGTCTTCTAGAAAATGAAATATAATAAGGAATCTAGATTATTTATTATATTAATAGTTGTAAGAAATGGAAATTTTTTATTTGAATATATGTAGTATTTGTATATGTAAAATATGTGAGTTAAATAATCATTATTTTTACATTAAGAGAATTTTAAAAGGAGATATTAGCACTGATAATAATATGATCAATTGATAGTAATATTTTTAAATATATATGTATTTTAACATTGTGAGTGTTGTTGATTAAGATAAATTACCAAAGGGAATAACAAAGGTAAACCTAGTGTTTGTGGTCATTGTTTTTATTCTTCTGGGGTGTGTAGTTTCTTTTTGTTATCATGTGTGGTTTTGGATATTTATACACAATATGTATGCATTAACGCTTTAAAAAAAAAATAGTAGTGTCCTTGCCAAATGTTTAAATTGAGGGGATGACAGATTGCTACACTTTTAAATTATGTTGTGAAGGCTCGAAATACATAGTAAGCAGTTAAATAGAGAAATTATTATGACTGTAACCCCTAACGACTTAAGGTACACATGATGGATTCTATGCACATGTCATTCTTCACTCTTCTTCTTCCCCATCGAGAAATTTAATGACAAAGACTTTGCATTAGCACATCTCCAAATAAGTTGATAATTATCTACCTTTTTGAGTATGGTAGTTCATCCCCAAGCATTAATATTATTTTTAAAAAAAAATGGTTTGGTTTTATAGCAAAAATTTTATAGCATGACAGTTTTCTTGTCAAAAATTTCAGGCATGACAATAACCCAGTCTCATAATCTTCTTAGCTAAGGTAGGACCACTAGAATGGGATCCACATATACCCTCATGTAGCCCACACAAGGTTTCTTGTGATTCTTTAGTATTGAGACATCTCAATAGGGTATTCTCTAGGGCACGCCTATAAAGGGTGTCTCCAATGATGGTGTACTTGGCTGATTTGTGGAGAAATGTCCTACGTTGATTATTGGAAAGGTCAGAGGGTATGATCTCAACATGGAGGTAGTCATAGATGTCTTTATACCATGGGGAATTGGGACCAAGAATCTCACACACCATCTCCAAATCCAGGATGTCATAGGTAGGGACCAAAAGTTGTTCTAGCAAAAACTCAAATTTAGGCACGTTGCTTGGTATGTCCAAGAGTGAAGCAATAGTTGCCATGGAATCTACTACCCTATTTAGAGCACAAGGTACTTGGTGAAAGTCCACCTTGTCAAAATATTCTTTGAAATTATCTGCCATGCATTTATAGGGAGCAATATTTTCATCCTTAGTTTCATAGTCATCATTTACCTATTGGATTACCAGTTGAGAATCACCATAAACTTGTAGGTTCTTGATCTTCCATTTGACTACCATGCGTAATATTGTCACAAGAGCCTCCTATTCTGCTATGTTATTAGTACATGGAAATGAAATCTTGAATGACTTAGGAATAGAGTAACCGTGTGATGTGATAAAAAATATACCAGCCCCTGAGCCATGATTTGTATGGGACCCATCAAAATATAATTTCCATGTTATTCTTGTATCAAGAGTGAATATGAACTCATCAGGAAAATATTTAACTAAAGGGTGATATGCTTGTTTTGATGCATCGACCAACTGATCAACAATGACTTCTCCTCTGATAGCTTTTCTTTTGATGTATTGGATATCATATTCACTTAGTATCATTACCCATTTAGCCAGTTGTCCTATCAATGCTGCTTTGCTTAGGAGATATTTAAGAGGATCTAGATCTTTGTAACCAACAATGTTTGGTGGTTTAGCATGTAGTGCCTAAGTTTTTGAGTAGCAAACACTACTGAAAGATAGGGACATTCAATGGTATTGCAATTGAGCTCATAACCTACCAAATTGTGGCTGATATAGTATACTGCCCTTTCATGACCCTCATTTTCATTTTGTGCAAGAAATGCTCCTAGTGCTGAGGTGGTAGCTGATATGTAAAGAATCAATGGTCATCCCTCCATGGGTGGCATTAAGACTGGTGGTGTGAGTAGGTAATCCTTAATCAGTTAAAAAGCTTTCTGGCACTTACCTGTCCATACAAAGGGTACTCCTTTTCTGAGTAGATGTTGAAGGGATGTGTTTTGTCTACTAACTGCACTATGAATCTCCTGATAGATTGCAGTCTCCCTTGTAGTGTCCTTAGTTGTCTAAGATTAGCTGGTGGAGGCATGTCTATTATTTATTTCACTTTGGTTGGATCCACTTCAATGCCTCATCTAGAAATGATATATCCTAGAAGTTTTCCCAATTTTATGCCAAACACACATTTCTTGGGATTTAATCTCACTTTATACTCTTCTAGCCTTTGAAAAATCTTGTCTAAAAATTGTAAATGATCAACTCTTTTCAATGATCTAGCTATCAAATCATTGACGTAGTCCTCCATGAGAGTGTGTATGAGGTCATGAAAAATAGTTGTCATAGCCCATTGATAGGTTGCTCCAACATTTTTGAGTTTGAAGGGCATGAAATTCCAACAATAAGTTCCCCATGGACAAGTGAAAGATATCTTAGGTTGGTCTTCAGTTGTAATTCTGATTTGATTATACCCTAAAAATCCATCCATAAGGGATAACATCTCATATCCTGTTGTCATGTCCACTATCATGTCAATGTTTGATAGAGTAAAGTCATATTTAGGACAAGCCTTGTTGATATATTTGAAATATGTACAGATATGGATGCCCCCTATTGGTTTTTTGACTTGTACCAGATTAAAAATCCAATCTACATAGTCAATCAATCTAATAAATCCCATGCCCAATAGTTTCTTTAGTTCAACCTTGACTAGTAAAGCAATCTGTGGGTGCATTTTCCTTAATTTTTGTTTCATGGTTTTTATGCCTGGTTGTAAGGGAAAATGATGTAGTACAAGTTCAGGATCTAGCCCAGGCATGTTAGCATATGACTAGGCAAAATTGATCGGTCTTTGTGTGAAGAAGTTGTGAAATTCTGGCTATTATGTTTCTGTCAACGATGCTACAAAATATACTAGCCGAGGATTCTCTTTAGTGCCTATATTGATTTCCATAGATTCTTCAACTAGCATGGGTGAATTCTCCTGAGCAATGGGGAGAATGTTCAAACCTCCATCCTTAGGTACCTCAGAGATATTTTCACCTTCGGATGTGTCCTTATTTGTTTCTTTTTCACTGTCTAAAGGTGCCTTTCAGTTTTCACCTAGAAACTCATCATTTTATTTGTGTCATTGTTTTTCTTATTTTTATGACAGGAGGGTTGAATAAATTAATATGGGTGTGCCTTGTTGGTCCCAATCAATGAGTTGGGTATATACTAAAGGCATGTCATCATCGGAGGTGTCGAAGTTCAAAGGGGTCAAGGTAAAAGCTGAGTTGTTCATATAGTTGCAAAATTTTCTTACTAAATCCTCTTTTCTCTTTTGCATGGATCTAGGTGGATTCTGAGGTGGGCCTAATTCCAAGGTGTGGTTATCTGAAGTGGATTTGTCAAGTTTCCAAGAGGTAGGGTCAAGAGATTCCCAACAGTAATGTTTAAACCATTCCTCTTTTGTCAAAGTCTTCGGTGGACAGGAATTCAATGGATTTGGCAAGGATTTCAACATTTGGTCAAGTTCTCCAAACAATTTATCAAGGTCCATGATAGAGGTGGAGGATAGGGAATCCCACTCATATTCATTAGAGTTGGGGGAATCATAGTAGGGTTGGTTTGATGGTTCATTGAATGTCTCAATATCTTCATAAGTACTTACTTCCTTGAGTAAAGGTGATGTGGTACTAGAAACGCCAATATGAAGTGGTTGAAACCCAAGCCCTAGGCCTTTCGTTCATTTAGAAACAATGATATGTTCAGTCCTCCCATTCTGATGTAAGCCTAAGCCACTATGCCCATTATATCCCTTGCTCTACATTATGGTTAAACCTTTTCCATATTGATCCATAGGTATTTGAGCAAGTGGAGGAGGTTCTTCATTGTCTAATTTGTATAACCAGGAGGTTGCATCATCCTCATTTATGACTTCTTTGCATAATTCTCCCCATTTTGTGAAAGTTGTTGTGGGAGGGATGTGCATAGTGACCATTGACTATCTCCTATTTGTTGTAGGTAAACCATATGATTTAGGAGGAACTATATGGCTAAAACACAATAAGATGTCTTCATGTGATATTCACCACAACCCTTGTCTTGGATCTCAACTTTAGGAGTGGATGGTAGTGATGACGAAGTGGATGTTTTGGTAAGAGTAGATGGATCGAGATATTGGGATGAATTGGATGATGAAGCTTCTTGGTTTATAGGAACCTGGAATTGGGTATATCTCATAGATTGGTGCACTATTGGATTGGATATGGGTCATCATCTATTGTTATCTCAGTGCCATTGTAGGGAAATTTGAGACATTGATGATATGTGGAAGCGATTTCCTTCATAGCATGAATCCATGGTCTACCTAGCAGAAGGTTATATGTGAGGGTGAGATCCAAGACTTCGAAGTTTATCTCCATAATTGTAAGACTAATTCTGATGAGAAGTGTTACAACTCCCTTTGGTTTTCATTCTTCATCATCATAAGCCTTAATGACAATTATTTTGGTGGTGTCCACATACGCCTCTGAGAAGCCTAATGCCTTAACCAATTTTTAAGTGCAAAGATTCAACCCTGCTCCTCCATCTACCAGGACTCGTCTAACTTTAGTTTTATGAACAAGGACTTCAAGGTGTAATAGGTCATTATGATTTGTCTTCTCGATTGCATAGTCTTGTTTGGAGAAGGTAGTGTGATGATTATTGGTCAGCTAGCTTACAATTTCTTGGAAATGATTGACATCAAGATCGTTAGGGACAATCATGCTTTGTAAAGCCTTGTCTAAAATGGATTGATGATCAAGAGAGATACGCAACAGTTCCAAGATAGAGATTTGGGCTGGGGTTTTCCCTAGCTATTCAAGTAAGTTATACTACAACTTGGAAGTCTATGGTGGTTGCTATGATGGAGGACCTTGGATGGTGATCTTGGTTTAGCAAGTGTTGACAACACACTCGGGAGTCTTGTTTATGGTAATCATATTGTCATAGTCATCAACAACTCATATATGATTTATGATGGGGCCACTATAATCATGCTTGACACTAGCATAGTTGGTGGAAGTATTGGTCTTGTTTCCCAAACTGGGGTCCTTTCCTTTCCCATGGTCATGTAGTGGATCAGAAAATACCTTGTGATCAGTTTTTGAAGATGTCAGTTTCTATCCACCAATCTCAATAGTTTTGTTCTCGACAAAATCCTATATGATGTTTTTCAATTGTTGGTAATTTTGTAGGCTATGTCCTTTAGTTTGATGGAAGTCACAAAAGGAATTTTCATCCCACCAAAATGGTTTAAATTTCCCTGGATCGTATTGTCTTGGCTCTTGAGGCTATATGATATTGTGTTGCAACAGTTGTTTGAAGACTGACTCGATGGGTTCCCTGAGGGGAGTGAACTCTCGTTTTGGAAATCTCCTCTATTGTTATGGTCGTTGGGTGTTTTGGGTAGTATTGGGGGTTTGATTGATGGTGTTGAGTGTGTTGGTAGAGGGGTTATTTCCTCTAAGTGTGATGATCAGTCCTACTTGTAAATTTTTAGCATCGACTACCCCATCATTAGTAACGTTTTTGTTCTGAGACAAAAACTTGTTTTTGTCATTGGGGGTATTTTGCGCATTTGGATTTATGTTGGGTGTCTTGAGTTCCCCTTTGTCAATGAGACCTTTTTCTAATATGAGGCCCTTTTACACTAGTTCTGTAAAGGATGTGCAACAATGTACTCTCAAGTCACTTCTCAATTTTGCATTGAGGTTTTCTTGGAATATAGTGACTTTTTGTTTCTTAGGTATCTCAACAGGACATTGACTAGCTATACTTATCCATCTTTGGAAGAAGGCAATAAAAGTTTATCCTTTGTCTAGTGTAGTGTGACACAAGGTTGCTATGTTGATTTTGTGGTTGATGTTAAAGGAGAAGTGTTCAATAAATTTTTTAGCTAGTTCACCCCATGATTTTATGCCATAGTGGAGACCTTAAAACTATTCCATTACAATTCCAATAAGACTTCACAGAAAGAGTCTCATAAGATAGGTGGGGTTGTATGTGACATCTAT
>VDFB02039068.1:0-34125 GCA_007258455.2 Sequoia sempervirens
TGCTCAAAAGATGCAAAGTTGTCAAGAAATTTTGTCATGTTTTTATAGAGGTTACTTCTAGCTCCTGGGTCAGAGGAGAAAACTAAGGCCTGATTCAATATGCATTTTTTTAGAGCTTTCCATTGATGTGATTTGAAGATCTTGAAGAAAGAAATGGTGTTGAGAATTTTTTTATGTTTTCTCTCAAACAGAATTAGGGTTTAGTACATCAAACCATAATGGTTTCAATCAAGGTGCCTGCACAGAGCTTATATTTTTATGTTGACTAGTGATTGACTATTGTAGGTTGCTTAAGTCGTAACTTAAGCCCTTTGTTTCATCGAGGTGATTGACCATTTTGCATAGTGCTTTTGATTGATAGTGTTTCTAGTAGTTCTCAAAATCTTGTTAGTCTCTACCTTGGTGGCGGCGTCACTATTCATGGTAGTTCTCAGAACCTTGATGATCTCTTCCATTGGCCAGAGTGTCAGAATTTGATGTTAGTTTCAAAAGCTTTGTCAACCTTTTAAGTGGTTATGAAAACCTTTGTCCTTCCCACATATGGCTACGTGGTAGTTTGTGAGTACATCACCATATTCCTTCATATCACAATTTATGTATTATTGCAACCATGTTTATTTGTGATGTGTGATATGCCCTTCAAGGAAGATCAATGGTGGAAATATATTCTTGAAGATTTAATGGCTATCACTTCACTACTTCACATCATTGTTGTGAAGCAAAAGGATAGTGTGCAATCAATGATATGCAATGAAGATAATCAATAGTGTAAGTTGGTTCTTATAAGATCAGATGGCTATCATGATGCTCCTTCATATCATAGTTTGAAGTCTATAACAACCAAGCCTTTGTGTAATATGTGATAAGTTCTTTAGAATTTCAATGAAAATGACCATGAGTTGGAGATTGGATGGTGATCGTACTTCTCCTTCACATTGTAGAAGTGATTCTAAGAGACTAAAAAATTAGTGTGATGACTATATGCAATATGATAGAGATTGATGGCTCAAGCTTAAAGAAGATTGATCAGACAATGATCACACTATAGCTTCAAATTGTAGTTTTAATGATTGGTTCCCTAAGTAAAGTTGCAATAGACATATGCCAAGTGATGGAGATCACTAGTGCATGTTTAAAAGAAGTTAATCCAACAACTACATTTTAAAGTTGGATCAGACGAAGGAGAATTGATGGATCATGGGGTGAAAATAATAGATCTATGACCAAAGTTTAAACTTGAAGATCTCAAATGGCTATGACAGTATGAATGTTGGTTTCGATTGGTATTTGACATAGTGCATGTATTTAATTGGTATACCTGCTCCAACGACCAGTTGATTGGCGATATGATTTGTAGGGAGGCATAAAAATGGCATGAGATGACTAGATAATAGATACAAATTGATCACACAAGATACATAATTTAATGTGTATATGATCTAAGGTTTCTATATTTCTAACATTAGCAGATACAAAAGAATATATAAGGTTGTGCATTTATCGAGGAAGCAATCCTAGTCAATGAATGTATGAGAAAAGAAGACAATCAAAAAAAAATTCTAAGTGTTGAAGTAGCAAAGTGAATGTGTGAGTGAAGGAGTAGACATACAATGCACATGCAATGATAGAGTGAAACCCAAACAAAAAAAAAGATCACCATCAAGGGTTTTCATTCAAGGTGTAGAATAGAGAGAGATGTAGGGTATTGAATTGAGTTGCAAAGATTGAAATAAAGAGTTGAGTAGTTGCAAATAGATATGCAACATTGAATTGTGTTCAATAGAACAAATTTTAATTATTTTCATCGTAAATCTGATTGGTGGGTTCCTTAAGATAATTGGGTAGGTGTTTAATATAGGGAGTGGGTGCTTCCTTGGAGTGGGTGCTCCTAAAACGAGGGGATTGGTGTCTCCTTAGGTTTGGCTCCCTTAAACTTTATGATCATAGTTTTTCATCAAGAAGTTGGATTAGGATAGTAGATCCTAACAACTATTATCAAGTGTTGTGGTTTTTCCCATCTTGGGTTTTCCATGTATATGTTGTCTTATGTACAATTGTGTTTGAATGCTTATCTCTCTGCATGTTTAGTTTTAATCTACACTAAAAGAGATAAAAATATTTAATCTACTTTAAGTGTTAAAGGGCTAAATTTTAATTAATCAACTGATTCACCACCCTCTCAATAGATTGTTGTATTCCAACAATTTGTTCATCACAACACTAGGTGTCTAGTGGTATTTTGAGCTTGTTCTTTAGTTTTTCATTTATGACTTGTGATGTCTCTTCCATCATTTTATGTGCATTCTTCCAAATTTTCCTATTTATCAAACCTAGGGTTATGTAGATTGTACACCTAGTCTTGTGAAGACTTCAGAACATTGTAATACTTCATGGTTGAACCATTTTTTGTCCTCAAAATTTCTCATAGGTCGTGGTCTATTTTGTCATAGTATTAGGTTCCTCTTATGTGATGTCATGTTGTGACAAGATTTCTTGGGAAGTGTGTGGTTGCTTGGAAGTGACCTGCCATCATTCCAATTAGTGGAGAGTTTGTGCCTCTTGGTTAAGCATTATTTGGTGAATATTTTCCCTTGTTTAGATTTGTTAAGTGAAATTAGATATGGATTGGAGGTTGATGATTCCTTCATGTCCTATCTTGGAGTTACGTTACAAGAGAAGGCTAAATGCAAGATCATGATGGGCCATACTATGCTTCTAAGTGGCAATTAAAATATAAAAAAAAATGGACTTAAGAAACTTCACATAAAAAAATTGAATAGGTTATGAAAATCATTTGGAAAATATGTGGCAATATAATTTGTAGAAAATTGAATGTAGTTTGTAGGCTACTAGGATTTTTTTAGAAAAAAATAAATTTTATTTGGTGAACATTTAAAATCTCACTATAATAGTACTTTAACTTTTTTTTTAAATAAAAAATATGTGTTGTTTTGGCCAACCTAAGTATGATAAATTTTATTTTTTTCAAATCTTTCAATATAATTAGAGGGAACATGCCTAGATGTGATGAATTTTTTTGTTTTTTTTTTATTTTTTTTTTGCAATTAAATAATTGGTTATAAATTTTTTAGTAGGAATTTTTAAAAATATTAAAAAATAAATTTCCAACCACACCGACTTGCTAAGAAATTCATGAAATTTATTCTTTTTAAACCTATAGTTTGTGAAGCATAGAGTGTGATGAATCTTTTGGATTTGAAAAATGTGTAACCATTTAAAATTTATATATGTTTTTCAATCATCCTATCAATCAAGAATTTATAGATAGTCTATGTAGAAAATAAATAATAATTATCTATTAAATTTAAATCTTATATTGGTATAATGCTATCAATTTCTTAAATATACCCTTTTCATTTCACTAAATTTAGATAAAGAAAAGTTGTCAACATGAAGGGTGAAGTCCTAAAAATAGGATTAAACCTTTAAACATGTTGGAACAATTGAACTTGTAGTCTTGACACTCCCAAGCCTATTTCCAAAGCATTCCTTAGGAAAAATGAAGGGAAAAATTATGTGAGGAAAAATGGATATTTGTTTGTAACAAATATCTATTTGTAATGGATATTCATTTGTAATGATATCCATTTATAACAAATATTCATTTTTTAGAAACAAGTACCTATTATCTAAAGGCCCTTTTATCAATATATGTCTTCAAAATGAATATCCTCTACCCAAAAGCCTAAAAGAAAAAAAATCCCTCTTTAGTAATATGGGTTTAACTTTTGTGGTTCTAATCAACAAATTTATTTTTTATAAGTGTTGCAAAGGTGAATTAGAAATTTACGTAATGCATGATGTAGTTGTTATATATTATACACACAAAAATAAATATAATTATTTGAATTTAATCCTTCATTTTTGAAACATAAAATGTTCACTACTTTTGCATATGAAGTTAAATTTTCATTTTTTTTTTGCAACAATCATCTCAAAATACTTGAAACATTAGAGGAGTGATCAATAATACAAAATTTATATTCTATAGAAGGAGATAAAAAAAAATCATAAATAATCATCTCTTTTTGTCCCTTTATCTACCGCAAAGATGCTGATCGACGATGGATTGACGGATCGATTTGATCGATTGATTTTGATCGGATCGACGGATTGACGTGATTTTTAAAAGCCGGATGGATTTTGACTGATTTTTCGATTCCGGCGGATGGATCTGATCTCCTTCCTATCCCTCTAGCTATCTCTATATATCTCTCCTTCTCACCTCTCACTCTATCTATACCTACCTCTCCCTCCCTCCCTATCTCTCTCTCTCTCTCCCAATATCTAGACCTATCTCTCTGACTCTCCCTTGATTTCCTCTCTCTTTTTCCCTCTTTACACCTCTTTTTATTTTTAGTAAACCTATTCAATCCTATACAACCTAGTTCTCTTATATGGTTTCCTGTGGTTTCTTAGATTTATAATTTTATGATATTTACATCTCAATTTTATATTTGAAACTCTTTACATGGAAAATTCTTCATTGATTGTATATTATTACATATTTTTCTATGATCTTGAATGTAAAATCAATTTTACTTACCCTACCCATCCTTAGTAGTGATATTAGGGTTTCATTTTCATATTTGATACATCATTGATATTTCCCCTTTTAATATATAAGTGTACCTTTTAGATTTATTTTTCCTCTCTCCATCTCCACCTCGCCCTCTTTATATAATAGTTATTTCTCTCTCCCCATTCTCTATTCCCTCTCCCTCTCTACCTATCTCTCTTCCTTTCTCTTCCCCCTCTATATTTCCCAAGTCAAATATTTCTTTAGATATGTCTCCCTCTTTTTATCCCTCTCTTATTCTCTCACCCTCTCTCCATATCACTCCTATAGAGAGTAGAGAGGGAATGTGACAGAGGAAGATAGAGGGAAGTAGAGAGGGAAGTTAAGAGACGTAGAGAGGAGAGAGAGGGAAAGAAGATATATAGATACATATCTAAAGGGAGAGAGAGGAAAAATGAGGGAGGAATGGAGTGAGGGGAAGGTAAAGAGAGAGATAGAGACAAAGAGAGGTAAGATGGGAAGGATGGATGGAGAGGTAGGTAGAGAGAGTGTTGGTGAGGGGATAAGTATAAAGGGAAGGGGAGAAAGAGGTAAGGTGAGAGAGATATAGAGTGAGAGGTAGGTAGAGAGAGAGGATGAGGGGAGAGAGAGAGAGAGAATCAAAGAGAGAGGTAGGGGAGTAGGAAAAGAGGGAGGGAGAGGTAGGTAATGATAGAGAGGTAGGGTGGGAGGCATAGAGTGAGAGATAGGTAGAGAGAGGGTGAGTGGAGATAGAGAGAAGAGAGATATAGATAGATATCTAAAGAGTGAGAGAGGGGGATGAGGAGGATGGAGTGAGAGGTAGGTAGAGAGAGATGGAGGGAGATAAAGAAGTGAGGGGAGGGAGGGTAGAGATGAGATAGAGGTGGGGTGGGAGGGATATACAAGGTGGGTGGTAAAAGGCACAATGGAAATGGGAGGTGGAATTTTATAGATAGAGAGAGGTAAGGTGGGAGGAATAAAGGAAGGTAGGTAGAGACATGGATGGTGATTACCTCTCTCCTATCCTCAAATACCTCTCTCCTGCTCTACTTCTGTTTATCTCTCATCTCCATCTCTCTCTTCAACCACCTCTCCCTATGTCACTCACCTACCTATCTATCTCTACCTCTTCCTTCCACCCTACCTTTATACTTCTCTCTATATCCTCTCCGCATCTCTCTCTACCTACCTCTTACTTCATCCCTCCATCATTACCCCTCTCTCTCCCTTTAGATATCTCTCTATATTTCTCTTCACCCTCTCTCTCCTCTTTACCTCTCACTTTCCCTCTCTACTTATCTCTATCTCCACTCACCCTCTCTCTATCCACCTACTTCTCCCTCTATCCCTCTCACCCTACCTCTCTCTTATTACCTAACTCTCCCTCCCTCTATCCATCCTTTCCTCTCTCTTCTTGTCATTCTCTCTCCCTTTCCCTCTCCCTCTCTTTGTACCTCTCTCCTCTTCCCTCTCTACTTCTCTCTATCTCCCCTCATGCTCTTTGTCTACCTACCTCACTCTATCCTTCCCACCTTACCTATATATCCTCTTCACTCTATACTTTTCTCTATATCCCATCACCCTCCCTCTCTCTACATATCTCTCCCTATATCCCTCCCACCTTACCTCTCTATATGTCTCTACTCTTTATATCCCATCTCCATCTTCCTCTTTTTCTACCTACCTCTCCCTATATTCTTCCCAACCTACCTCTCCCTTCATCCCTCCCTCCCTCTCTACTTCACTTCTATCTCCCATATTTGTCTCCCTCTCTCTCTATCTAATTACCTCCCACTCCATCCCTCCCTCTTTCTGCATCTCCCCCTTTATATATCTCTCTATGTCTCTCTTCTCTCTCTCTCCTCTCTAACTCTCTGAACTTTCCTCTCTAATTTTCTTTATCTCCACTCACCCTCCCTCTCTCTTTCAATAGAAATATAGAGAGGAAGATATTTAGGGAGAGTGATAGAATAGGAGAGAGGTAAAGGGAGATTTAAAGATATATAGAGATAGGGAGTAATGAATAGAGAGGGATAGATAGAGAGATATAGAGGAATATGTAGAGATAGAACTATATAGATGGTGAGATAAAGTGATATATATATAGAAATAGAGATAGAGAGGGAGAGATGAATAGGTAGAGAGAAAGAGGGAGAGATGGAGAGATAGAGAGGGGGTAGACATAGGAGTGAGGGAGAGTGGGAGATAGATAGAGAGGGAGTAGATAGAGAGATATAGGTAGAGAAAAGGAGAGAGATGGGTAGAGAGGTAGAGAGAGAATAAGAGTGGGAGATATAATTCAATATATAGGAGAGGAGGGAGAAGTAGAGGGATGTAGGGAGATAGGGATGAGGGATAGATGTAGAGATGGGAGATAAAGGGTAGAGAAGATAGGGATAGTTCAGGGATAGATGAATAGGTGAGAGATAATGGAAGTAGAGATGAGAGACCAGGAGATAGACATAGGGAAGGTGAGAGAAAGGAGATAGTAGAGGCTAAGCGTATAAGAATTGTAGAGATGAGGGAGAGAGACATGGAGATAGGGGGTTCGTAGAGATAGAGATAGGGAGGAAATAAAGAATTATTAATGTATATGAGTGAGAGATATAGATAATTTGATAGAGATGGAATTATATAAATAGATAGAGGATAGAGAGGGAGGGAGATAAATAGAGAGAGTAGTAAGAGATAATATAGAAAATTGATATAAGATGAGAGAGGAGAGATAGACATAGAAGAGGGAGGACAGTATGAGATATATATATGGTGTGGGGAAGATGGGGAAGAGAGGGAGAGGAGACGCTATAGAGAGAGGAGGAAGTATAGAAGTAGAGTAAGGGAAAGTGGGAGAGATAGGTAGAGAGGGAGATATGGAGAGTGAGATATAGGGAGAGATAGCTAAATAGAGAGAGGGAGAGAGGGAGAGAGAGGCATGTTCTAGTTCAACTTGGGAAAAGGTCTGCATAGGATCAAAGACAACAAGGATTCCTTATATGATGATTTGTGATTTTTTTTCACTCGAGCTTTAGTACAAACATATAATTTCTTTATTACTTATTACTTCTTCAATGTTTCAAGTATTTTGGGGTGATTATTCCATAAAACACGAAAAAAAGACATTGTATGCAAGAGTTATGAGAATTTAAAATTTTAAAATTAAGGAGGAACTTCAAATGAATATAATTGATTTTTGGTACATAATATCAAAATTATCTTATGTATTGTGTAGATATCTGAATCACCTTTCCAATGCCTATAAAAAATCAAAATTTTGATAAGTAACACCAAAGTTATGACTATTTTACTGAAGTATGTTTTTTTGGGCTTGTCAAAATGGATATCTATTTTTCCTTTTAAAACTAGTCTATCTATTTTGAAAATATAAAATTGATGAAAATAATTATTGGAAATTGATATCAGGTTTTCTTTCAAAACGGATATTGATTTTCTTTTCAAAGCGGATATCCATTTTTCTTTATATATAATTGATGAAAATACTTGTGAGAAAAAATATATGTTATTAATGGATATCCATTATTAACGGATATTAATTACTAATAGATATCTATTACAAAACCAAAATCAAATTTTATCAAACCCATACAAAAGAATTAATTTACATTTCAAAATTTTAGTTGGTAAAACATTAATTTTCCTAACCAACACTTTTGGTCATCGCTTGATCCTCACAGGTCACCCAGAACATCATTGTGGTGCATAACCAAATATTGTATCATTTTCTCTCTCTCTCTTGTATATTCTTCATGGTGGATTTGCTCCACTATGTGTGGTTAGTCTTTCATTGTTGTCACCTTTTTTATGCAATGGTGAGGTTATCTAGTTGTTATTGTGTTGTGTTTCATACAACATGCGTGTGCACGTTGTTGTGCAAGTGCGACATGTTAATGTTGAATCTTCAGTGTTGTGGTTGTTATTTCAAAAAAAAATGTTCAATCAAATTTTTCCTCGTGCTTCGAGTGGGGCATTACATTATCAAAGAAGATGAACCTAATGAAAAGGAGAAAATTAATAACATTTAAGTTAGTTGTTTGAATAGATATATAAGTTATACCCTCTTTTACTTCTACTTTTTTTGTATGGTGATAACAAGAATAATGTGTTTCAATAACCACTTTTTCATTTTCATTTTTATATATTTTCATCCTATATCTTAAATATACAATTCACATATGTTTATGCAAACATATATGCATATAATTATTTATTTATATACACAAATATATATCTCAGTGTCTATATATATATATATATACTTTTTTATGATTTTGTTAATGTGGTGATAACCACAAAAGTTATGTTGCAATGATCATTTTTCACTTTTATATTTTATTTAATTTTTAATTATCCATTTCATAAATATATTTAAGAAACTAATTTAAATGTTATGTATTATTTTTTGTGGTAGGTTCATATTGGTTTATCACCTTATACACATACATATGCATCCATATATTTGTAGATGCCCAAGCACATATTTGTGCATCTACAAATATATGTATGCATATGCATCAAGTAACTGGTACTCTAAGACTTTACTCTAATATATTTCTCCAGGTGGCTTTTCTATTTTTGCAGATCCAAGGCTTATGCAAGAAGAATGGGGAACTCAAACAACAACTACAATAGATTAAAGATCAAATTATGAAGCTTTAGCTTGACAGTAAGCTTAGTCATTGTACGAATGTCATACAAGTTATGTAATCATGGGCGTTTTTGGTTGTCTTTATGACTGGCTTATGTTCATGTTATATATTTTTGTCTATGTTTTGGATGTATAGCTATGTACCTTGGGAGTTTATGATTGTCTTTATGACTGCTTTATTGGATGTATAGCCATGTACTTCAGCTACTCTTCATAGCTTCATCCTTGTAATTCTTTTATTGCTTTGTCCAATATATGTGTGTGTGTAATATGATAAAATAATATGAACCTACTACAAAAAAAATATACATAACATTTAAGTTAGTTGTTAAATCTATTTACAAGGTATACTCTTACTTCTTTTTTTTACAATGATAACTTCAAAATTATGTATCAATAACCTTTTTTATTTTTATATTTTATTTATTTTTGTCCCATTTCCTAACTATCCAAATCATAAATATTTATGTGTATACATATGCGTATTTCTATGTATTTAACACACTCTCTCTCTCTCTCTAAAGTGGTGGGTGAGATGAGAATACTGGGACTCTACGTAAAACAGTATATTCTAGTGGCGCCCAGATATAGACAGCAGAAATCATGTTTTTTTGTTCCATTGCAATGCTTGCAATAGACGCTACAAGATTAGCCAAGCATACATAAAATTATGCACACTAATCATAAGCTCTAAGATGAATGAGACGTTGTCTGTGACAAGACAGATCAACTTATAAGAAAGATAAAAGCAGGGACCATAAAACGTTGCTATTGTGATTGAATGGTCTCTTACAAATTGGAGAAACCGTGTGGACTTTTAAGTTGGCATGAAGTCATGCATTGCGTTCCTACCACACAAACCTTTTTTCTTCTTTTCTCCATAAACTTGTTTGGTGGGTTTACAACGGTTGGTGTGGTGAACCAGAAAAAAACAAAGGTTCTCCACAATTATAAGACGTCTATTTATTTTTGGTTTGAGATAAGAGTCTAGAAAGATGTGGATTCTTTTAACTTTTTGTGGTAATCTCCTTTTCAATGGTAGGTTGGTTAGGAGAAAGATAGCTTGCAAAGCAAACTCAGTGAACTTGTGGGGATGAATGGTTTGTATCCATTTCACTTGGTTTATTCTTCCTCTTCAAACAAGTATCTATCATGTGTGTATAACAATAATGTTGTATGTTACAATATCACATTCTTGATTAGATTGTTGATGTAGATATGTAAGTAGGTGAAAGACTTTTTAGTTAAAGGGAACATTAGATTATATTACAATTATAATTCTTTCAAAAATATAAATGAGATGGTTGAAAAGTAATTTTAATGTTTAGAATATATTCTTGAATGTTTATAAATTATTTGTAAGTAAAATTCAATAAAATATAATTAGTATTTAGTTTGAAAGTGAATTTACTATATAATAGTAATATAATATCTAATATCAATATAATTTAATATTGAAATGAATTTATTAGATAATAGTAATGTAACATGTATAGGATAGATGTTGTCATTGTATATAACATTGTTTAATATTGATAGCGTGTAGAAAATATGAATTGATAAGAATGTATGATGGAGTAGTAAATTAAATCCCGACGGTTGACTTTGGATATTTGAATTTCAAATAATAAAATGTCGACGCCAACATATTTGAATTTGAAACCAAAATAGGACATGGGCACCTTAGGTGCCAGTACCCCGACCCTATATTTTTTAGAAGTTTAAAGTGTCAAAGAAAAAGTTTTAAATGAGAACATTTCTTTTATGCACTTGTGCAAATTGTTAAAAATATTTAAAATAAACTACATAATGCATAATTTTAGAATTTAGGAGCTTAATTAGGTTCAGTACCTTAAAGGGGAGAAAAAATATATTGTGGAATTGTCAAGGGTGATAATTTATGATGCTACATTTAGCCCCCACTTTAGTGAGAATATGAACTTATGCTCAAACTCACACTAAAATAGAGAAATATATCAAGAGGGGTCCAATTGTACAAATGTTGAAGAGATAGGATGACTAAGAATCAAGGGAGGTGATTAGGCCCTGAGAATCCAAGATCCCATGGAAAAACAACATAACCACAAAGGAACACACATATATGAAATGTAGAAAGACAACATACGCAAACATACAATTCCAAAATGAAATGCAAAAGGAGGGTACAAACCAACAAGTGTTATGTTAGGATCCACACCAAAGGTGTTTATGACTCACACCATAGAAAAATCTGATATATGCTAGGTGAATCACAAACTGGAAGGCACATAGGATAGTGAGGACTACTTTTCACTAGGTGAGGCCCCAAGGTAGTAAAATGAGAAACACACTAGGTCTAGTGAGTATCAAATTTCACTAGGTGTGCACCCATGTAAACCATACCAAGAGTTATACTCCTTGATAACTCTGATAAGGTGAGCGCTACAAAATGATCAAAATACTATGCCAATGTTGCACTAAGTTCAATGCCTATGAACAAAGTGAAGAAAAAAAATTTGCAATGCCAACACACCACTAAGTCCAACGCCTATGAAAAAAGTGAAGTAAAATAATGCCAATGTATGGCTCCACTTTAAAGAAATTGCAAAGCACCATTCTATGAGAAATTACTTTAAAGTAGAAAAATGATAAATGTCATGCAACAAAAAAATCACAAGAGATTATTTGGAAAGCCCTATGCCAATGACATGTTTCCAAATAAAGCTACATAATGAGAAAGGGTTTCCCCCAAATTTAATGCAATAATCAAATTAGGATATGAACACATGAGGCATCCACGAATTTGAGGTCAGTAGAAATCTTTGCTACAATAATATGACATATCTTGAAACTGGCATCATTCCCCAAATACTCCTGGAACAATGAAGACAATGGAGGAATGACACATAAATAGATAAGAAAACAAAATTTTGGGTTAACATGGAAGAGACCTAAATGTATTAATTCCTTTCATTTGTCCCCGAAAGGAAAACACAAGAAAAAAGATAAAAGATAGAGTTTATTACATATAGAAGAATGCCATGACAGATTTGTTTCTTTTGTATCCTTGTGCCAACAAATAAACAAGGTTCATCCAAAGAAAATTAACAAGCACAAAGACATGCCAAGCAGTGAAATATGGGAGATCACATCACATGCAAGAAAAAATAGAGAAACATAAAACAAACACAAAGGAGTACCACACATGCAAGCCAACCTAAAGTAGGTCATCCCATCCCAATCATTTTCATTATATAAGGAAGGTGGAAAACTAGCTAAATGGACTACAATAAGTGGTGGGTCACTCTCATCAAGAGGATCATCATAGTTGCCCCCATCTAAGTTCATTATCTTTGAAAATAAGACATTAAACTCATTATGCACTTCATCAATTTTAGCAATTTTATCTTCATCATCCAAATTAATCATAGTGGGAGGTTTTATATCAATTTCTATTGGATCACAAAATCCTGGGTGCTTGTGAAGAGGTAGTTAAGGAGGGGAAAGGTAGTGGAAGGAAGGTTTCCAAATGGGGGTTAGTGAGTGCTACACATGTTGTGCAGGAGCATTCTTAGGAAAGTGTTGGGAATATTGTGGTGTGTGGGGTGGTGAAAAATTCTCTCACAGAACAAATTCTAGATTGTGGGGAGGATAGGAGGGTACTAGGTCGAGGAGAGGTTAAGAACTTGGAAAATTTTGTTGACTTGGAAGTGTCTCCTATGGTGTCATTTTTTAAAGGAAAAGGCAAAGGTCAATTCATCTCACCTACTGGTTTCTACGTTGAAGATCCCCTAGTGTGCTCTCATCAAGGGAGGGGTTTGAATTGGGGCTTGTTGGATTTTAATCAGACTTCGAGTTTGGTGAAGGAAGGGTCTAATGTATTCTTCAACCTACTCATGTGGCTCATTCAAGAGGTCTAGAATCTTCACAGTAAGTATGATACTATAGCCCATTGTAACATCCCAATTTGAGAAGTTTTAGGGAACATGATTCTATTTTTAGTATGGTCAAGTCATTGAAATCCACTCTCAACCAAGTGGCAGTGGATTTTTCCAGATTGAAAAAAAGACCATGATCCTAGGATTACTGCTCTAGAAAGGCACTTCGTGCAAATGTGTAAGGATCTTAATTCCATGATTAACCTTAGCAAGGATTCACTTGAGATCATGGTGGAAGGATTGGTGCTTCTAAATGAGAAAGAAAAAGAATGTACTGGAAAGTCCCTTTTCATTGACCTTTCAAAGTAGGTTTTGGGGGAGGACTTTGAGAAAGGGAAGCAAGATGCTAATATGGGGGCTAGGATGAGTGTTTGCACTCACAAAAAAACAAAGAAATGCAATTTGGTTCCTATGCAAGATGTTCAATAAATCATGGAGATGCATGACAAGGTGATAACCAAGGATGTGGTGGCAGCAAGGATGTTAAAAGAGCTTCTTTAACTTTATTATTTTGTGTCTGTCTTTTTGTTGGTTTACTTTTTTACTAATGGTTGGTTGATTGTGATTTAATCAGCTTGTTGATTTTTGGGGTAGTTTTACTACTGGCATCCAACAAATTCATCGCCAGCAATTCATCAAAGGAAAATTCACCATCAGCAATTCACTACCATGGAAAATTCACTGACGAAAAATTCATCGCCAAGTAAAATTCACCACCAGCAATTCACCTTAATATTTTTAATAAAATCAAAGTTTTGCTGGCAATGAATTTTCCTTTGGTGAATTTTCCATGGCAATGATTTTTTCATGGCGGTGAATTTTCCTTCAGTGAATTGTTGGCAATCAATTTTCCTAGAGTCGTTATTGCTTTATCTCTTTTGTTTCCTTCTCTTTTGTACAGGGTTTGAGGCACCCTTCAAAACCTACTTTATGTTAATAAAAAATAATGTCTATTGGATGTTCTTGTTTCACTTCTTGTTTTAGTTTGATGTCTTGTTTTGGTCAAAGTTGTAATTCTTCTTGAGTTGTTTGCATAGTTGATTGATTATCAATTTTACTTTTTTCTTTCAATTGACAAGCAATAACATGACGTCTAAGCCTACGCTCTTTAGCATTTCAATTTCTTCTTGCATAATTTTCAATTTTTGATAGGATAGGATTGGGTTGCTCGACTATTGGTTTCTTTTCTTCCCTTAAGGGGCGAACTAAAGGAACCATTAGGGGTTGGGAAACCATTATCTCTTTAGGTCTATACACTTCTTTTATATTTGGAGGCACAAAAGGAATCATTTGATTGTGTCTTTGTCTTTTATAAAATATGGGTGGAGGAATTGTAGCATATTTTCCTTGGTTACCTGAAAGTTTCTTTGGTTCAAGCATAGGTTCATCCATAATAGGAAGGATAGAAGTAACAACCAAAGTCTTATCATCCTCAAGTGGAATATTGCTAAGGGATAGTTTTTCTATATGGTTTGCCTTAAAATTTGAGTATGAACTGAAAAATAAATCCTCACAAGGCTTAATAAGTTTCATGGGTTGAGGCCAAAATAAATCCAATGGAAAGTTTCCATGGGAGGACAAAGGATTAAACCCACTATGATGCATTGTGAATATCTCTTTTTTCAAATGGGAACTTTATGCATTTGTGAATAACTAACGAGACAACATCCATGGAGCATAACCATTTGTAGTCTAGCTTCATACAAAATTGGCTGGATGTCAATATGATGGAGAATGATACATCTAATTATTTTGGTTCAAATTTAAGAGGAAGAGTGAACAAAGAAATATCATAGGGAAAAAAAACCATCATGAGTTTTCAACCATGCTTTTGACTATTTGTAAGAGTCTTGATAAAGCTCATTGAAAAGTGTAGGTCAATGGGCCAAAAGTGGTAATATATGATGGGTATATATAGGGTATGTGGATTTAGCGACTTTTTTAACCCAAAATTGATGAAGCGAAAAGGGTTTTAAAGGAGATTCTTAGATTTCCATAATATAAATTGATTTATTTTAATTTAATAAATAATTATTATTTATTTTACTATTTGAATGCGACTAAAGTCACAGTTGTTGATTTGATTGAAAAACATCTATAGCTTTTCAAGTGGTATCACATTTTTCGAATTTGAAACATGACATACATTCTATCTTCACCTACTATAGGATTAAAAAGAAAAATGAATTTCATGAAGTTTTGACCAAGTTAGGTGGTCAAACATACGAGTTTTATATTTTTTAAAGGTTATAATAAAAATTTATAATTAATTATTTACTTGGAAAAAAATTACAAAAATATGCATCACATCGGGTCCTCTACCTATATCTAAAATATTATAATAAATTTATCATTTTGTGGTTAGGGTGGTGGGGCCAGGCACCTGCTTATTTCCTTGAAATTTAGGAAATTACTCTTTGCATTGAAATTTCAAATTTTCATAAATAGATTTAAATAAACCTAGTAGTTTAGAAACTACATTCAATTTTCTACAGATTCTATTCTTACATATTTTTGAAATAATATAGATAACTTATTCAAATTTTTACGTCAAGTTTCCTAACTCAGATTTTTCTAAATTTTTCACCACTTAAGGGCTTTTTTTTCCATGATGATCCTACACATACCCTTGGCCAAAGATGATGATACAGTAAAAAAATAGATACAAACTATATAGAAGATTAGTTGGCTATCTTTTATATCTTACTACAACTAGACCTGACATCATGTATGCAATTAGTCTAGTACCAATATTTATGCAAAATCCAAGTAAGATTCACTTATGTGTCATACAAATGATACTCAGGTATGTTCATGGTACAAGAAGCTTTGGAATTTTGTATACACCAATAGACAACTTTAGATTGGTTGGACATACAAACACTGATTGGGTAGGATTGATTAATGATAGGAAAAGTACATCAAGATATGTATTCAACTTGGAATCAGGTGCAATTTCTTGGTGTTCAAAGAAACAACCAATAGTATCACTATCATCAATAGAAGAAAAGTATATTGTTGCAACATCTACAACTTGTCAAGTAATTTGGTTGAGGAGAATACTCGCAGATTTGAGACAAGAACATAAACCTACAATTGTTTATTGTGACAATAATTCTACCATTTCTATAACAAAGAATCCATTTTTTCATAATCGAACAAAGAATATAGATATCTTCCATCATTTCATCAAAAATCTTGTAGCAGATGGAAAAATTGAACTACAGTTTTGTAAGACTAGTGATCATCTTGGAGATATATTTACCAAAGCAATTTCAAAGGAAATGTTACTAAAATCAGAGTTTTGTTAGGTGTTACTACACTAAGCATTAAGGGGGAGAATGAAAGCAATAATTCTTAGGAGCAACACCAACTGTCTCCACCACCTTACTAGAAACTTCTACCAACTATCTTTTGCACCAATTAAATCATTTTGGATTATCTACAAACTAGCATCCTTATCCATCGCACAATCTGGTGTTTTAATTTTTTTGCACCGCAAGTTCTGTAATCGCCCTTCTTAACTATAAAACATGGGATAATGTAAAAATTTGGTATCATGATTAGAACAGCTAAAGGAGACCTCTACAGAGCTCTGTATATGATTTGTTTATGTAATTTGTATTCAAATTAATACCAATATTTTTGCTGCAACAAAAAATTTTGCATGTCCTTTATTTTTGTTTAAGCTTTGTTTCTATCTACTTTGTTTTTTTCTATCATTTTCTGCACACTTATATTTCCTTCTAGATCCAATAACTAATCCTCCTCAATGGTGACTGCTCCACTTCTAACCTGTGTCCCTTCACCTTTCTTTTATTTCATTAACTTTTAATCTCTTTTGGAGAGGTGTGGCCTCATATAGTTTACATTGATTAATTTTTGAAGTAAAAATTCAAACCATTCACATTCTTATGTTTGTTATTGTGTGTGTTGCATGGAGTGGTAACCAAACATATTAATATGTTACAAATTAAATTGGAATTCTAATTTCAATCAACATTAATGTAATGGAGCTTCACACTTTCATTGAAAACTTCCTTCCTAGTTTGGAATGCAAACTTAACCTTTTTTTGCTTGCAGTTGAGGGTAAAAATTGCAATTGGACACTTAAATTTAAAATCAATGCATGAAATTTTGACAATTAATGCCAATAATTTCATCTAATTCTACTTCAAATGACCACCAACACCAAAATGATTTGGACTCTGAAATCAAACGCAAACCAAAAATGTAAAATCAATGTTGAATTACTTTTTGGGTGATGTGAATCGCTCTTTGCCCTAGATGCTCCTACATCATATGGCCTAGATCATTTCCTAGTCACATATCTTAAATATAAACTTTTAAAATACAAATTCAAATTAAATCCTACCAATTCCTCTTAGTAACCATTGTGATCTGACCTAAAGCATGGTTCTATTATTTACTTTTTATGTTGTATTAAAGGACATTGATTCATTCATTTGAAAGAATGCTAGGATCTTTGAAGAAACATAAAAAATCATTAAAGATTCTTGTTGTAGAATATTAATGAATATATTCACATCAACATTATCAAAGTGTTATACAAACAAACACAATCATAGCCTCATTGCATGCTTGCTTTTTGTCCTTGATCATTCTTCTAAATACATTAAATCAATATTCCTATAGTCCAACTACGCCAAATATGACCCTTCCATCTAGTAGATTCCTTATAGGTGTTCCTAAACAGTATCAATCCTTATTGAGATCCAAGCATCAAAAGTTCAAGGTGAAGAAATTCAAACAACTAAATTTTTATCGATTCAGATCTATGAGTAGGGGTTCAAGTCTATAGATTGGTTGGTTTTTGCACACGTGAAGATTATCTCCATAACTACATATCTAAATTGGATCAATGCATAATTGATTGGCAAATTTTGAAACACTTATCTAATCAAAAACTAAAATTCCAAAATTATGTAAATTGATTTTAGGCATCTTTAGCATCACTTTCCAATCTCTAAATCCAACTAAGTATTGCATGTACATTCATTTAATTTCTGCAATTTATTCATCATTTATTATTTTCAACTTCAACTCATATACCTAAGTTGATTGTATATTAAATTACTCTAATTATTTAACTAGTCTAATTTATTTATGTAAGAACTGTATTTTCTCTTACAAGAACAAAAAAAATGATCTTACTTTAAAAATACTTAATACAAATATCCCAATGATGGTGTACGTTTCATTTAGTACCAAGTTTTTATTATTCTTTTAATATAGAATTGTGTATTATAAAAAGAATTGTAATCAACTAATAGAAATAAAGTTATAAGACACTATCTACTAAACTATAAATCCCTAACAATAAATCTGTCAATATCTAAACATAAATGTCCAAATGAAACTTTCTGATTATAACAATTTAACTATCTAATATTAATATAGAGTTTCTAAACATATTATAATCATGTACTTAATGTCTTTATAATCCAATTATATCCCAAAAACAGTACAAATACAAATTTCACTTATATTGGATGTGCGTCTTCAATTCAACGTATACACTTCTCTTCAATCAAAATCAGATTTAATTTTCTTTGTGTCATCACCTGTCAGCGTTCCAGCTTTTGGAGAGTGAAATGGCCATATCAAAATTTCTCACCATACCTTTCGTTCCAAATCCGTCTACATGATTTATCATGATTAAGCAACAAAATAATTCAACAATAGTAAAATCCTACCTGTCCACTTATGGCTATTGGACTCTACCAAATGAATTGGAAACAAAAGAAAGGTTAAACACAATACTCATCAACTTTTCATGTTATCAATTTTTTTTAATTATTGTGTTATTTATTATCATTGAAATGAATATAGCGAGAATCATATGAATGTAAGGAATTCTATTTTAGAAACATAAGAGATGTGATGGTTTTGTGTTTATATAGTATTTAACGACACAAGTATGTTAGAATGAGTAGATGAAAAATAGATCCTTACCAACTTGCTATTGTCATTCATGATGTGTCATCTGAATTGTCTCTTAATGTTTGTGAAAAAATCTATAAAGATACTAAATATTTTTATCTATACCATGGACATTAGACGAGAAAAATATATCATTAGTCTCTATCAAGATGGGAATTATAATAATAGATAAATCGTTGAATTTAATTAGTTTGAAACAATTTTCTTTTCAACATAATTTTCCTAAAGTTTGAGACTAAACTTTTCATGAATCTCTAAAGTTATTTTGAAATAGTTTCAACCTTTAATTCTTGCTTTTGAAAACATTTATTATGGTGCTAAAAATTGAGTTATATAAACTATTTATTATCAAGGGAAATATTAGTTCACATTTTTTAGTGTGTCCAAAGACATTTAAAATGAGTTATATTCAACATGTGTTGCAAGTATCAACAATGGTGTGACACATACAAAATATTTATTTTTCTAAATCATTTGATATGTGTCATTGTCATTATTAGTTTATAATGGGTTCTTTATTTTCTCGTGTGACTTTAATAACCCTATTTTTATGTATCTTAATTTATAAGCATGTACATCCTTACATATTTTAATATTGTGGACAAGTATAACTCCACAAACTTGCGTGGTGCCACAATGAAACTATTAATCACTTCACCTTCTACATTTCCATGCCACTTTTATATATTCTCTCAATAACCATAATATGCTACATAAGAGTATTTACTTTAAGGTTTTAACCTATTCAACATTATAACGAGTGTCTAGAATTTGAATTACCTCTTTCAAGGATTTTCCAAACCAAAATGTATGAAGAGTAGAAAAAGCTAAAGTCGAGTAAGAACTAGCTAAAGAGAATTGAGAACCAACTATTATAATTCAATGTGTTATGACTCTTAAGACTCTCTATCTTGTTTTATAGTCTTCTTCAAAATTTATTTCGTTTGAAATACACTTTGATTTAAAATATTATTTTGGTGCAAGAGCACATTCAGGCAACACTTGTTCTTTTATAGTGCAAATTCAATTGAAGAACCTTCAATCTAAGGTGTCTTTGATAAAATCATGCTTTATTGAATTCCCTCTTACCCATTTGGTGCCCTCATCATAGCCTTTTCCCCTTTTATCTATCTATTATAGTTTTAGAGATCAAAACAATAAACTTTGCATTGCAAGCATGGGGGTAATCCAACACCACCTAAAGACAAATGTTTGCATGTATATAGCTCTTGGAATTCTTTCCAAAAATATAACATATATAACATTTTAATAAAATAATATTTTTAAATTTATTTAATAAGCATTATATGTCCATTTCAAAAATGAAGACCTTTATTGAAGATGTTATGAAAATAACAAACCAGGTTTTACAAATTTTAAAAAATACACTATACTTCACATCAATGTCCTTTCATCACTAAATACAAAAATAAATAAGTTATAATAAAATGTATTTTTATATTTTTAATAGTACTAATTAAAAATATTAATAATTAAATATTGAATAGAAATTTACTATAACATATTTGAAATCTAGATATTATAGTTGATGGTTGAAGTCCAAAGTTTTCTAAAAATATTTTATTTATGGTAAAATTTGTGATCAAACATGTTACTAAATATAAAATAATGTTAGAAAATTATTAAAAAACAAACCAAAATGATATTATTTTTTTATTATTTCGAGAAAACATAAATTAAACCTATAAAAAAATATGGCATGAATCACTAGTTTACATAATCTTTTAATTATTGATAGTTTATTTGATATAATTGATAGAATTTATTAAATTCTAGAAAAGTAGATATTTGTGATCTAATAATATTGAAAAGTGGGGCACATTATTATGCTTCCTTGATAGTTAAATATCATGGGAAAACTAAAATAGTCATGTGTGAGAGGATGTAAGATGCAATTAGTACTCCAAAGTATATTGTCTAGGATATGCATTTATCCTACTGAGTTATAAAGGTCAAATTGTCAAAAAAATGAGTTAATTTTCAATTATGGAGAGTTATAATTTAAACATGTGTGCATTGGTCTAGCTTGAACTAGTTGGACCAAGGTTTGGGTGTTGGTTTTGGCCCATGGTTCCATAAAAAAAATTATCATTTTCAAGGCCTCCAAATCCTATATTAAGGGTTCAAGAAGAATATCCTAATGTTTAATTTATATAAGTTTATGTTACCAAAACTCATCCACACATAGAATTTTAATAACTACCAATACAAATATAATATAAAATTGTATTGTAACCTTATATGAAGACTAATGCATTGAGTGTACTTTGAAGGTTGGCTCTCTCCCCTTTCAATGGTTTATCAATGTATATTTTATGTATCTTATTATTACTCTTCATAACTTATTTTAGATCTAGCTTATTTGAATTTATTTTTTCTTTGAATCTAGTAGAGTTTAATTATAAAACCTATAAAAATACAACATAAAAATGTCAAAACCTGATGGAATCCAACCTTGATCCTCCAACTTTCAAACAACATGAAGATGCCCTCCATTATATTTATCTTATAAGCAAAACCATTGGAATTTTCCTCTCCATCTGCAAAATTGTTTTTTACCATTTTCCAACCAAAATTGGATGCCGAAAATAAGAGATTGGTCCTTGGTCAAGATTGTAACACCTAAAGCAATAATTACTCTAAATATGGAACCAAAACCAAGGAGTATACTTACCTGGATTAAATTTAATCCATAACTAGCTAAAATAGCCTAGTGGGATCATGCACTCTCCCACATGAAAAATAAAATTATGTTAAATTATCAAAATACACCACATGCAAGTAGAACACTCAAATTCCCAAGTAGGCTAGACAATGCAAAGATGCAAAGGAACTCCCTCTATGATACATCATAGATTATCTTATAATTATTATTTATCAAATGTGATCCCATTATGAAGAGGTATCAGAAACACATAATTTAGTCATGTTAATAAATATGAAGGGGGGACATCCAAATCTCATCCATAGTGGGTTTCACAAAAAAATATTAGAATAGGTGTACCACTCACCTTGAAAATCCTAAGACTTGATTAATTATATTTATTATGTAGATTATAAATAATGTATGATACCCAAACATCATTAAATGGATAAAATGATATTCCCATGTGAGAGTATGGAAATTATTTATGTACTATTTTATCTCTACACTTTGAAAATATTGTGTAAGAATGCATTTATTAGGGAGGTTATTTAGAATATGTTAAAATTGAGAGCTATAGAGCATCTTTCCAATATGGTTGTTAATAAAAGGCATCAAGTACTCTCATGGAGCACCTAGATTGTAGAAATTGGTTAGTATGTTAATTCTGATAGAAGTTCTTATATATAACATAGGTGAAATGGATAGAAGAGGAGTTACTTTCAATTCTAGGTTACTTAATCATGATTATGGTGTATTATATTTTTACTAGTGACTCATGGTAGTGGTGTGTACTTTTATGATACCTTTTGGTAGCTTCTTATTTTTTATTTTCCTATATAATAGAGACATGGGATAGAGATTTATAAGGTTATTTTATAGGTATTATTATGTAACAAAATTACTATTAGATAGAGAGATAAGTGGATTATATTGGTGTACTCTTTTGAGATTAATCTAAAGCCTCATGTCTCTCTATTGGTGGTATTTTTGTTGTAAGTGTTTCTCCAAGTATATTTCATGTTCATTTTTTTTAACATTCGTATTTTCTTCTTCATTGATTCATTTCAATAATTTATGGTTCAAATCACATTTTTAATCAAATTAAATTATTTATTTTTAGCATTCTTATTACACCATTTACCACATAATCAACATTTGGTATGAAACAAATAGCTTGATTAGAGAGGGATGCCTTTATTATATTTTTATGAAAATTTTATCTATTTTCCCAAGGAAGCATTTTATTTAGTGGGTTTTTATAATTTTTGTGGTAGAGACCATAGAAACCACATACCATTTAGAGATTAAGATGTTTTATGGCTCCAATTATGTGTTATTGAAACTAAAAAATGGAAAATATCTTAAAGGAATACAATGTAAATTTTTGATAGAAAAGGAAATTCTACTTGGTTATCAAATGAATACTAGAAGAAGATCAATATAAAGGATCATGAAACCATTCAATTTTATCTCTAATTTGATCCTTGTAATTTTTATGGAGACTACCACATACAACTTGTAGAGAATTATATGTGAAACTTATCAAAAAAAGAGTTTGTTAAATGAGTTGTATTACAAAAATCCTTGAAAACAAAGGAAGGAGACTTACTTTTCAAGAATCTTAATGCTTTTAGTCTTATTTTGATTCAACTAGGAAGTATAGATATTAAGGTTTATGAAGAGGATAAATCTACTTTTTTTTTCAATGTGGGTTTAGTGGAAAATAAAATAGGAACACAATTAACATTATTAGGGTTAGAAATATCATAAAACCACAAAGAAAAGATCAATTAAACCCACTAAAAACTGAAATTGAATACACTTGTTTGATAAAATTATTAATAATATGAAGCATAAACCCAAAATAAGATCAAAACAAATTAAAACCTAACATTATGTTGTGAAAAACTTGATGGATTTGGGTGTTGGATTGTTCAAACCCTAGAACACAACTTTGCAAAAGCTTGAACTGATGATGATTGATCCACAAGATTCTCAAATTTCTTAAATATGCTTGAATTCTCAAGATTGAATGCTTGTGAATGATTGCTCATAACACTTGTGAATGAATTTGATGGAGGGAAATGACTTGTTTTATAGATTTTCAAATTTTTGATCGATGGTCGATATTGAAAGTTGAGATCAATGATTGAGATTAAATCAAGATTATAAATGGTGAATATTAATTGAGAACTTTATTTAAGTGAGAATATCTTCTTGTTTTTAGGGAATTTTTTGAGACACTTTCAAAATAGAATATTCCTCTGAGAGATAAATTAGGGAGTTAAATAATTAAAAATTATTTAATTATGAGAGGAAGAGAATATTCATTTTTAGAAAGAGAATATTCCATGTGCAAGTGGGAGAAGAAAATTAGCTAATTAAGTAATTAAAAATTATTTAATATGTGAGGTGGAAGAAAATTAGACTTTTCTAATTAAATAATTAAAAAAATATTTAATTAGGTGAGATAGAGGAAAATTAGTAAAAGAGATGAATTAATCAAATAATTAAAAAATATTTAATTAATAGATGAAAAATGATTAATTAGAGAGAAAATAATGGAAAATTGATGAAAAGGATGAGAAAGTGATGTAAATAAAAGAATAGTAATGATGATGATGATGAACATGTGAAATGTTCAAATATTTTTATATGTCTAGATTTTTCCCATATTTGAGAAAATTTACTTACTACATTGTTTCAAAGACATTACTACTTTGAAAAAAAATTGCATAATTTTTTTGATGCCCCCCCATGCCCTTGTGGACAAAGGAATGATTGGAGGATGCTAGGCTACCCCCTTGAAGGATCGGCTAGAAAATATTTTTTTTTGTTGGACTCATAATAGGATGATGATATTAACTCAATGGAGAAGAGGAGGAAAAGTCAAGTCCTAGGGATCCTAGAAATTGATTGAGAAATGGTGAAAAAAGAAGAATAGGATGGAGAGAGTTGGAGGATGAAACCCTAAGGATTGGGGGTCATCTATATGCATTTGGAAACATTCCCAACTCATTTGCAATCATTGAGTTTGAGATTTCTAGAGCTCTTATCCTTTTTCCCTCCCATTTAGACCTTCTAGAGATGGCACTTGTACCTCATACTACACATTGAATGGATCGATTCTGAAAGTACCAATGGCCTGTAGGAGCAAGTCCCCCAATATGTATTTGAACTTCACACTTTTGTACATTGTTTAAGGTTCATTTATTACTAGCTAAATGTAGGTAAACAAATTCATTGATCTAGGATTGACACTTATGAAACCCAATTTGATGCTTTTGATATGTGAAGTGATGCTTATGATATAGCATGGCACTTTTGATATATCATGTCACTTATAAAAAACATGTTTTTATATGAATGTGAGAAAGAGACACATTTGTAAAAAATGCTTGCTTCTGAAATAGGGAAGTGACACTTTTAAAAATGTATCTTCTTTTGATTGTTACAAAATATCACTTTTTCATAAAAGGTTGTTTCTACTTCAGGCCTTGAAAAAAATAGATTTTTATCAAAATTTTAAACAAGATTGGCATTATGGATGCTATGCTTACAAGAGGTACTCGATCCTATTCTATCACAGGAACAAAGATCAAGAGTTTTGGAACAAATGGATCTCCTAGGAAATATTAACATAGATTTCCTATCTTCGGTGACCAGTTTATACTACATTTATTACATGCCTAAGATTCAGGCCCACTACGCATTCATTCTAGTTATCATCAAGCAATGGAATTTAGAAATATCTCCTTTTAGATTCCCCACAAGAGAGGCCACCATTACATTAGAGGATGTGTGGCATATCTTGAGGATTCCCATCGAAGGTGCCTAAGTTTTCTACAACCTAGACAAAGGAATAGTCATTAGAGAGAGTGCTACTAGATGATGACCTAGATACCAATGATTGAAAGATCGATTTGAGGCCTTGCATTGGTGCAATCAATGATATAATATTGGTATTAGCAAGGCTAATTTATGGTAAGATAATCCCTAATAAGAGATATAGAGATTTTTCAATTGGATGGGGATTCGTGCTCAAGAGCATGCTATAGGATGGTACCACATTTGTGTGAGGACCTTCCATCCTTGTGCATCTTTATCATGGCATGCATGAGGTAGTCTACAAGTCAGCTACTAGCTTATTAACAGGGGTGAATTTGATCCATGTTTTGGCATGGGAGCATATTATTGTCATAAGAATGATTGAAGAGGCCCACAAAGCATTGGCCGGCCCATTTTTCTACTTATATGGCACCATATTTAGACATCAAAGGTTGGGGGATCATCATTACTAGAGACATTTTTTGATCACGAGGGGCATCTAATTGGTGTAAAGACAATCTTGCATCACCCAAAATAGTTAAATTTCAGTTTCTTAGTTTTAGATGTTTTACATTTTGGATACCCTTTTCATCATAAGCCATTCCCAATTTATGGTTTTTATATATTCTATTTAAGGTTGAAAGATATTGCAGTTTTAGTTTCACGGTTACACCTAAAATCTTTCGAGTTAGATTTGAGGCACTTAGAGTTCCCGGATTGGCCTTGAAACTTTCCAAAATATGCATAGCAGATTTTGGGTGCATTCTTGACTTCGAGACCTTTCCAACAGTTCAAATGGTTCACGAATCGGAGCCCCAGATCAAAAGTTATGGCCCCAAGAGTGGTGCACTTTTAGAAGATACAATTGCAAATGTTCTTTTGAGAATTTGAACTTCAAGTTGTAATTTTTGATAAAGCTTTGCCTAAACTCAAATTTTAATGTTGTTTGTCTCCAAACTAAAGAGGACCTCTATTTATGGGCAGGTTTCTAATTTTTGGGTCACTTTTGGGGACAAGCTCGCATATTGCGAAAGGGTGATTCTGTAGCTTTCTGTAACTTGCATGTGTTGTAGAACTTGGGGGTTTGAGATCCTCTACATATAAGAAGCTCTATTTTCTAAATAATAAAATTATTCTCTTGTATGTGGGTTATTTTCTAAGTCTCGAGTTGCGCCCTGTATTTTGCTGATATGGATCAATTCACTTGGAAACTTTGGCTACATTGTGAGCCATGGATAGATGACCATATCCACCTCATTTACTATCATCAAGCACAATGTCTTATAAATCATATGAAACATATCCTTGAGAGATATTTGTCTAATAGGGTTCAACATCAATTTAGGGAGCCTTAGGAAGTGCCTACAAATGACTACCATGTAATGTTTACTTAAACAACTAGAGAGATAGTAGATTGGTGACCCGTGGTCATGGCATAGGTTGTGGTTATATAGTTTTCACAACTATTTCATCATGTTGGGATAGGGGTAGATGGGCCAAAGGGTTTGTTATCAACTCTAGATTATGATGTGTGGTGGGTCTCTTAAATACCTTTGAGATTCACCCATCTAGATGGTGGGGCAGTTGGAGGGAAGAGGAGATGAGATGTTGAGCCAAGGAGAGCCCATTGATAGATTCTAAGAGAAAAGGAAACCAAGGAGGAGTGGGAAAGGAGATATGGAGCATACTAGGGACAACAACAACTAGTAGTGCCTACTATTGCACCTAAAGTAAAGGATGGGAGGAGTGATGATAGAGTTAGAGGAGATGATGACATGCACCTTGCTAGATTGCACTATCAGAGAGAGATCAAGCTTGTAAGGAGTGAGATGGCTACTATTATTAAAGGGGTAGTTTGGTGGCATAGCTCATTAAAGATTATGGAGAGATTATCAAATAACTAGAAGAATCAACATACCCCTTGAGGGAGGGATGTTGAGATTAACTTCAACGATGAGTGGAGGCATGGGTGGCTCATTTGATATAGGTGAGAAGATGGAGAGGCAAGATTCAATAGTTGGAGCTACCTTAGCCATATGATCCCCATAGCTTAGAATTATGCATAGGGTTAAAGGTTCTTGTAGCCCACAAGGAAAGCAATAAAACAAATTCATATAAAATAATGAAGACATATGGGATGTAGAAGCAGGGCCCAAGGAAGAAATATGAAATGGAACAATCAAGCGTTTCTACACAATAAAACCCCTCGATCATGTTTGAGGCATCTGAAAGTAACACACAAACTACATAAAAATATCTTAGAAGGAAATGAAATAAGAAAATTAGTGAGTTGACTGGCCACGCATAGGGATTACAGAGGTAAAAATAAAGTATGATAAGAATATAGACCGAAATCTTGGCATATGTCGTTGGCCAATATACAATGAAGTTGGGAAATATCACAGCGACCTTCATGATTCAAAGGTACATTCAAAATGCAAACAAATATGACAGATTCAGTGGATTGGCAGCTGTTGGTGTACCTAATCTCTTAATCAATAAATTGCTCCAAAATTTTTTCCCTTAATGGTTGTGCACAGATAATTACAAATAATGTAGGGATGAATATCTAACTTTTCAATTGATGAATCAATACTACAAATTTAGGCTGTGGTTAAAGAAATTTCACTTACGAGCTTAATTTTATATCTATTGAATTCTCAATAAGAGAAAGACAGTTTCCTAGACATTAAGCAATAACAATTTCATTAAAAACAGAAATAGAGTATAGATATATCCATTTAAATCTTCTTAATCTTGATTTTGTTATGTTCCTCTTTTAAAATTTTAATAACTCTATTGTAATTATTTCTTTGTTGCATGCGCAGGTCAGGCTGGGAGAAACATTTCTACCTCAGAATAAGCTTTTTCCAGAACAAACAACATTCAAATATATATAATATCTGAAACTATGGATTAAGAAACTACAAGGACATAACGAAGAAAACCTGACAAAGCTTGTTAGTTGGGCTGAATCGAAGTCTGATGCTCCTATCAAATCTGCCCGAAATCACCACATCCTTGACAAAGAAATCTTTATAATCCTACATAATATTGTGCTTACAACAAAATCTGAGATAAAAACTTTTTCCAGAAACACAGCCGTGCAAAAATTTCCTGAAAAACTATTGTTGTGATAATTTTTCCCGAGAGATGCCGTGCATCAAAATGCAACCCCTAAAGGCTATTAATGCCATTCCTTATCTCAAGTCACAACTTAAGTGATAATAAACATGCATTCCTAAATTTTCTCATGTAGTTAAAAACATTAAATATCAAAGATATTTTCCTTCAAGTCATATTTCAGATATTTTAACTTTTTGAAATCAACTCTTTTTAAAATACTTGTTTTTCACTTAAATTTTATTTGCAGAAGTAACTTATTAATTTCTTTTTAAGAAATACCTTTTCAAAATTTTCACATTTTCTTTTAATCAAATGACTTGCTTAATTTAAATTAATAAATTAAACAATAAACATAACATAAACGTTTATTCTAATATTTAAACAAATTTGCATTTAATCAATAAATCAACAAATTAGCCACTTAACTAAATTACACAGTAATTAATTTCCAAATAAATAACATTGACAAAATTGACACGACAAGACAAAACAATGATGACCACAGGCTACAATAGGATACTCATTCAATGAAGAATGATGGTTAAACAAGGACCATACATTATGTCTGAATCAACATGATTTAATTGGATTAGGGTATGCTCAGACCTGACAAGCAGGTGGAGCTAATACCCGGTACATGTATCTGCATAAAACATCGCAAGTTAAACATATTATCACATATTGGAAAACACACCATGAAGGAGAATTGCGGCGCAACAGGATACTCACAAGTGAGTAGTGTTGCACCGTATTCTTCACCAGGACTGACAAGCATCATTAAATCATAAACATCTATGACATCATGGTAATCACATTAAAACTCAGAAACCACATATCCACTACGTACATGCATCCATCATAATATCTTCACACAAACTTAACCAGATAATCTTGTTATTCAATAAATCATCTACAGGGTTCAACAACTAGTATAACATCAATGTCATAAGTAGAGGCAACATAATATTGTATCCAAAACAACTACATGACTAGCAATCAAATACAAATAAACTGATTCACATAATAGAAATTGGAGGGGTACTACATCCTCCCCCCTAGGATACGACTTACTCCTAGAAGCCGCAAGATAAATACAACTAACATATCATTAAGAGTATAAAGTCCACATCAGAAACCTAACAAGTTCAATCTAAAAAGGCAACAAGAAAGAGAATCACTACATCCCTTCCTCCACTACTAGACTACTCATTATCGAATAGGGGAAAATCCTCAAGATCCTCTTCCGAGTCTGAAATTATCTTTATGGAAGCGGAAGACTGTATGCAATGGCTTTCCTTCTCTTCCTTTGAGAGGGTAGGTGCATTAGGTCCACACCCAAATGGCCAATTCCAAACAATGGACGGTTTCTTCACTTTAACTGGATGTCCCAATTCTACAATCTTCTTCCCTTTTTCCATTTTGACCCAATAGAGAGTTTGGGCCAAGGTCTCATCATCAAATTCACAAGATAGAGGTTTAGGTGTGGAGTTTTCTTTGATGACCACACCTTTATGATCAACTTTCTAGCGGTTAACCCCACAACCACCACCTCGTCCTCGACCATGACCTCGATTTTGATGCCTAGGAATGGTCCTACACAACACCTCATAAAACAAATCTCAGATATAAGGAAAGAACCAAGAAAAAGGGAAAGAACGAATCTCCAGATTCTAAGTACTATAACCACAACTAACATAAATATTATTCATATACACCTACCCTAAGGTTCCCTGAGTCTACTTCCTCGTAAACACTCACCAAGTCAGTATCCTACATCCTTGGAGAGGGATCACAATACGACACATGGATGACATTGAAAACGATAAAGATAAAATAATCTAGCCACTAAAGTCAAATAAATATTAAATGAAATTCAATTTCAACATTAAATTAAGAAATGTGCACAATGTCAACATTAAATCAAGTGTAACCACAAGGGTCACATGTAACAAAGGTCACAAGGTGTGGCTAAACTATCACAATCAAATATAAACAAGGTGTCGACCTTCACAATCAACATATGATCATCAAAAATTATAAACAAAGTCCACAATCTTCAAAATAGTACAATACATCACTGTGTGACTAGACTCTAGCCACCTAACGAGGAAGGAAGGAACTTTTCAGGCTATATCAGTAATCTTCATGCAGTGCGGAGTGATTTCCGACACGTCTTAGTTACATGATGTAAGGACAATAGGATAATACGAACTATAGAATCTAACACCTAGGACAACGTAATGGGCTTACTAATGTCCAGAGTACCCAGTGTTAGAACCTAGTGCTCTGATACCATCTATAATGCCCCGCCAAGGAACTAAAAATACAAAGTCATATACAAGATAATGAAGACATGGATGTGAAACAGAGCCCAAGGCAGAAATATAAAGTGAATTAATCAAATGTTTCTAATAAACCCTACGATCCGTGTTTAGAGAGCATCCCAAGAGAAAATAACACATCGACTACATAAAAAGATCTTAGAAGGAAATGAAATAAGAAAATTAGTGAGTTGACTAGCTGCGCATAGGGATTACAGAGGTAAAAATAAAGTATGATAAGAATAAAGACCGAAATCTTGGCATATATCATTGGCCAATATACAATGAAGTTGGGAAATATCACAGCGACCTTCATGATTCAAAGGCACATTCAAAATGTAAACAAATATGACAAATTATGTGGATTGGCAGCTGTTGGTGTACCTGATCTCTTAATCAATAAATTGCTCCAAAAGTTTTTCCCTTAATAGTTGTGCACAGAAAATTACAAATAATACAGGGATAAATAACTAACTTTTCAAATTGATGAATCAATACTTCAAATTCAGGCTGTGGCTAAAGAAATTTCACTTACGAGCTTAATTTTATATCTATTGAATTCTTAATTAGAGGAAGACAGTTTCCTAGACATTAAGCAATAACATCTTCATTAAAAACATAAATAGAGTATAGATACATCCATTTAAATCTTCTTAATCTTGATTTTGTTATGTTCCTCTTTTAAAATTGTAATAACTCTATTCTGATTATTTCTCTATTGCATGCCCAGGTCGGGCTGGAAGAAACATTTCTACCTCAGAATAAGCTTTTTCCAGAACAAAAAACATTCAAATATATAATATCTGAAACTATGGATTAAGAAACTACAAGAAGAACAAAACAAAGAAAACCTGGCAAAGCTTATTGGTTGGGCTGAAGCGAAGTCTGATGCTCCTATCAAATCTGCCCGAAATCACCACATCTTTGACAAAGAATTCTTTGTAATCCTACACAATATTGTGCTTGCAACAAATCTGAGATAAAAACTTTTTCCAAAAACACAGCCATGCAAAAATTTCCCGAGAGATGTCGTGCATCAAAAATGCAACCCCTAAGGGCTAATTAATTCCATCCTTATCTCAAGTCACAACTTAAGTGATAATAAACATGCATACCTCCAATTTCTCATGCAGTTAAAAACATTAAATAACAAAGATATTTTCCTTCACATCAAATTTTAAATATTTTAACTTTTCGAAATCAACTCTTTTTAAAAATACTTGCTTTTCACATAAAACATATTTGCACAAGCAATTAATTAATTACTTTTAAAGAGATTCCTTTTAACAAATTTCACATTCTCTTTTAATTTAATAACTTGCTTAATTTAAATTAATAAATTAAACAATAAACACAACATAAACGTTTATTCTATCATTTAAAGAAATTTTCATTTAATCATTATATCAACAAATTAGCCATTTAACTAAATTAAACAGTAATTAATTTTCAAATAAAATAACATTGACAAAATTGACACGACAAGACAAAAAAACACGTGACAACAGGTGACTATTGGATACTCGTTCGACAAAGAACGATGGTTACACAAGGACCAGACACTATCTCTGAATCAACATGATTTTTATTGGATTAGGGTTCGCTCAAACCTAACAAGCAGGTGGAGCCGATACCCGGTACCTGTATCTGCATAAAACATTGCATGTTAAACATATTATCACATATTGGAAAACACACCATGAAGAAGAATCGCGGCGCAACAGGATACTCACAAGTGAGTAGTGTTGCACCGTCTTCTTCACTAGGACCGACAAGCATCATTAAATCATAAACATCTATCACATCATGATAATCACATTAAAACTCAGAAACTACATATCCACTACGCACATGCATCCATCATAATATCTTCACACAAACTTAACCAGATAATCTTGTTATTCAATAAATTATCCACAGGGTTCAACAACTAGTATAACATCAATGTTGTAAGTAGAGGCAATATAATATTGTATCCAAAAAAACTACACAACTAGCAAACAAATACAAATAAACTGATTCACTTGATGTGGAGGGTACCTACGGTTCTAGAGAGAGGCCACTTACTACATGACTCTTTATCAAGCAGAAGTACTAGCAGGCCAAAGATAGCCCAATTTATTAGCATGGAGTGCTACGATAGGTGGATAAGGAATATTAGACAGTGGTTTTGTGGGTTAGTCATCTCAACAACCTCAAGGATTAGGTGGATAGGGACAATAGCCATAGCATCTGATGGGTCCTTCACCTCCTCATCCTCCTAATCGAGAGGAGAGAGGTAGTTGCATGTAGATTATGTACCATGTATATGCCTTTGTATTCATATTTGATGTACATATATATCAATTTAGATAGATATTTTTGATGTACATACATTCATTGACTCTTGATAGCCTCATGTACATATGATTTTTATGTATGTATTATGAACAAAAGGGAAAAGGGTGTTCCACCTTTTGGGAGGTGGAATTTGTACCTATTTCACACTTTAGTTCATTAGGAATCCAGATCCCACAACTAAGTGACTCAATTGAGGGATGGTTAGGGAATTCCTATTGTAATTGGATGGGGTTTCACCATTAAATGAAGCTTCAATGGAAAAATGCAAACACTTATGCAAAAACCCCTAGAAACTTGAAAGAATGAAATCAGATTGACAAACAGATTGAAACAAAAAAGTACTTGGAGGAGTGGAGAGGCTAAAAAAAGTTTTGAAAACCTTGGAAATTTCTATCTCAAATTCCACTAGGACTAAATGAAAAGTTGGGAAATTTAGTCTTTCTATAGGGTTTCTAGGAAAAATCTGGAATCTTTTGATGATTGAATAGGATTTGCAGAAAGATGGAAAAAAGGGCTATATTGGGACTAATATGCCAGGTAGGGAAACTTAGTCCTATTACTAGGGTTTGACTGATGCTTCTATATCCTCTAGTGATTTTTTATAGCTTCCTTCATGTTCGATCTTCAAGTCTAAAAGTCTGAATTCTAGTCTATAGGCAAGTTTCAATGAAGATGACAACTTCTTGACAACTTTTGCAACTTTTCCTTCAAAGGATCTTCAAGCTTCAATTCACCTA